>JASUUG010000918.1:0-35935 GCA_030449905.1 Luvunga scandens | reverse complement strand
AATGGGTTACGAGAGAGTTTGATGTCTCTAGGATCGCCACCGATAAGATTGAAGAGTTTGATGGTCGAAATTTTACAAGATAATAACTTATTAAAGATTGTTGAGGTATTATTGATGAGGGTGTTATTAACGCATCTTTAACGCCAAATTAGAAATTAAAAGTGGCACAATAACAAATAATAAAAAGAAGAAAAGAAAATACCTAAAAAAAATATTATACCATCTCCTCTAATATATCTTTTCACTTGGTCATACTTTTGAGTGGTGGTTTCTTTATGAAAAAAACCATCAAAAATATAATTAAGTTAGAAAACTTGTCTTCTATCTTATAGAATTTGAGTTTGACGGAGATTAAAACTTACATTATTTTATCCTGTTTATATTAAAACATATTTTTTGCACCTAACAAACGTGTATTACATATGAAACAAAAATGAAATAAGGCCCTCAAAATGGTATTGAACAAGGTCAAAGTATCCATAACGTTACTCTATGGCGTTATAAAATAAATGTGACTTATGCGTTGGTCAAAGTAGTCGGTCCTTCAACGATTAAAGGAGAGGCCATGTTCAGAAACACTGCACTGCCATTCTTTTCATTTTTTTGTAGGTGGTGAGGAATGAGAACGATTTGTTTCCTATGCCGTTTTCTTAAACAAGTTTTATGCATTCTCTTTTTCGGTATTTTGATAAAAAAATACAAAACAATTATATGCGCATCCGGGGAATCGAACCCCGGTCAGTACCGTGGGAGGGTACTATGATACCACTACACCAGATGCGCTGGTTGATGGCCTTTGAAGCAAATGCAAACAATTTATTAGCTTTTCACAGACCTTGCACATCCGCCCTCCTATTGCCACCGACCTTGAACTAGAAGAGAGACTTTTAAAATTTGTTGGTTTCATATCTCGTAAGGTTTATCATCTTAAGATTGAATTGTGGCTACTTATTGCGGATAAGAGATCCTTCGGTTTGTTGAACCTCTTTCCATGTTTCAAAAACGCAAAAATTTGGCCCACTTAGTCCACAAACGTCATAGCAGTTTATATTTATGTGTGTATAGAATACTATTTTATAAAGTGCGCGCTCATATCAAAATGTGTTGCATATAGAATACTCATCGAGTGAGGATATGTATTAAAATATATATATATATCTATATATATATATATATATATATATATATATATATATATATATATATATATTAAAAACTTATTTTGGGTAATATTACGGCCACTCTGAATTTATTAAAATAAAAAATGCTCTCATTAGAGATTTTATGTACACACATTTTTATGGAGTCTTAAATTAACATTTATAATGGCCTGATTGAGATTACTTTCTAAAAAGTTTAAAAATGATTTTTGAAAAGTTAAAAGATAATTTAGTATTTGGTATTTTTTTTTTAAATCACTTTTGACGAATCACCTCATTTTACTGTAGATCTTGAAAAGTAGACAATGAACTTTTCAAAATTTGATGCTTAATTTAATTTCATATACATCCTCACATATATTATAAAAATTTAAGATTTTCTTCATGGATTAGGAAATAAAATCATTAGATTTAAAGAAATTAACAAGATTGACAATTATATTATGATAAAAGATAAAAAATTAAATTAATAAGATAAAACTATTTATTTTAGTAACCAACTATTATATATACAATAAAAAATAGTTTATATACATGTTTATAAATGCACAAATAAATTATATTATATCTTATCCATTTCAATCATTTATATTCTCAAGAATTTATTCGTATAGATTTATCAAATGCATACGACTACTTACCAAACCCACATTTTTATAGAAAAATTTACCAAACGCGTTCAATTGATTAGCTTCATAGTTGATTATTTTTATAGTACAATTGGCAATAATTATTTCAAAAATTATAGCATTAACAAACTAGCTCTAATTATGAATTACATCATTTAAAAATTTTAGTTCTACCACTCGGAAGTGGAACCATATATATATATATATATATATATATATATATATATATATATATATATATATATATATATAGCTAAAGCCAAGATCACAAGAAGAAACGAAATGAATGGATGAAATCCATTTCTAAATCCCCTGAACTTATGTTTGCATTACAAAGTTTTTCCCAAACTCTTTCTCTCATTCCAGAGAAAGAAGAAAAATAAATTTCTAAAGCATCTTCAAAGCTTCCCATTTCTAAAGAACTTGTTTCAAGTGTAAGTTCATCTTCCCAGGTTGTGGTTTCCCAATCAAAGAATTCTCTAAGATCGGATTGGTATTTTAAACCCCATCACCAAAACATTTTTACTGTAGAAGATGGGTTTTATAATGCTGACCCATTTCAAGCAATTTCAAAGATTTTTCCCAAAGCTTTTTAAACCATGGGATTTAACAAAACCCTACCCTATTATCACGATATCTTGAATTCAGTCAAGAAAGTTTAAACACTTTTTCCTCAAATAAGCCCACAAAGAACCGGCCTATTCTACGCCACCATTCTTAAAGTCATTAGCCCCAATAAATGGGGTGATTGACTCCATAAATTAAGCCTTGGCTTTTTAAATTTCCAAAATAATCCAAACCATTATCTGTCTTTCTAAATGCGGGATTACTCAACGGGCATGGTATAATATATTTTTATCTGAAAACCCCGAAAAGACTCATTCATGGTTATTTTTAACTTGATTCGAATATAACCGTTTCAAAGCCTTCATTGGTTTAAACAGTGGACTTTCTTTGGGCCTTGCCCAAATCAACCCAAATGCCAGCAGTGTTTGGACTTCTTTAAACCCATTATGTTCATGCCTGCTGGAAGCAAGGATTCTCCCCACTTTAACAACCACTCAAATTTCTTTTTACCTTGGGTTTTGGATGTGGCATTTAATTTATCACACCCCAGACTCTCGGGTTATTTTCCAACGAAAATTTAAAGTCAAATGGTGGAACAAGTTTAATGAAAGCGCCTGAGGATTAACCCGAACATCTTGTCAAAGGTTGGCTTCTTTGCAAAGAGACATATAAAGCCCCTTATTGATCCGTTAAGCCCAAATGTACATTCTGACTCGGAAGTCAAAGCTCGATCCATGTTGGGTGGAGCCAAATCGAAGAAGGAATATTTCAAGCTTATGGAGCAGCTTTTGGCTTGGTCAGGCAAATGCATTTGCGGATCATCGTCCACGGAAGAAGAGGAGCGTTAATCTCGCCCGGTGATGAAAATGAAGATGGCTAACTTGGCGTTTTCTCATCGTCAGCGTTAAAGCCTTGTATGATCTTGTAATTAAAAAAAAAAGTCATTTATCTCACTTGTAATTTTTTTTGACATTTTGAGATAATTATCACCCATGGCTCACTATTCTTTCACGAGAAAAAGGCTGGGGATAAGAATCTCTTTTCTAAAGACCTCACTGTTTGTCTCACGTGACTCCGGTGATTGACCCGCGCCACGAGATGACCAGCTGTTGCCCGCTCACTCGTCGGTATGTGAAGCGGGTACATGGACAAAGCGTAAGCGAAGGTATCATGGACGGTCTCATGTGAGGCCCCAATTTTATTTTACTATTTGGATTTTGGGTATATAGTTCCCGTTCACCTCAGGTTGAGGGATCCATCTAGTTTTTCTCAGTCTAATTCTCTCTCCAAGAGCTTCTCTTTCTCTCTCTCTCTCTCTCTCTCTCTCTCTATCTCGTTTAAGATTGGGAATCACGGGATCTAAGGGTAATATACGTCACGAAGATCAATTTCAATCTTTCTTACTCACTCTTTCTTAGCATTTACGCATTCAAGACACGATACATATAAGCTTTTAATTATTTCAATTTAAAGTTTATATGTAATTTATTTAAAGCAAGTTTGTATATTAATTTTGTGATTTAATACGTAATTTAAATTTATGCACAATTTAAATTTTTAAAACTACATGTATGATTTGCGGTGATCATATCCCAGTCTGCCAGCCAAAGCTATTACGTTCTGCGGGCGTAGAGACAGTCTGCATAGGTTGTATTTCTCTTCTTAACCGCTCTGGAAGGCACCGTTTAGGATCGGATGCGAGTCTTGTGTATGACAACCACCAACCTTGTCGCATTTTATTTTGCAAGCCCGTGGTTGGGTTTCGCTAATAATATTGACTAATATCTAAAGGCAATCTTGTGGTATATTGGCGGGAATCCAGCGACATAAATTCGGAGATGAACCGAATGGACATTAGTAAATTACTGCTGTTGGTAAACAAAGCGATACCTAAAAATCAACTTCTTAAAATCTCTGACGATAAAGTTAAAAATTTTTATTTCATTAAGTAATCAACGCTTAAAAACGATAGCTTTTAAAGTCTGGATTTATAATCCTTCAAAGTTCACACACTCTACGATTCTGGTCTTATTGGTATCGAACATACTAGAATCATAAAACAAATAAAGAGCATTGTTAAAGATATTCCGTTTATCATTTTTGGCTAATCTGCATTACCTAAGGTTGTTGAAAGCGATGCATCGGACTTAGGATATGGAGGGATTTTAAAACAAGTTGAAAATGGACATGAGCTGTATCGATTGCCTTCTATTACATACAACCCACAGAAACCAAGTGCTCGACACGATCCCAAGTCCATTGGAGTTTTGGATCGAATCGTCTTGATTCTTGCCTCTTCGATATAGAAGCCTTTAAAGAAGAACCAATTCAATGCGATAAAATTCATTGGGAATTAGCACTTCTGCTAGTTCTCGTTCTCCTCAGATTTAGCAATTGATAATGACCCGGTCTGCCTTTAAGCAATCTCGGTTTAATGCATCTTCTACATACTATGGGTAGAACATAGATGGAATTTTGAGTATAATATACTTGGCACATTACAACAAATGGCTATGGCGGCCCGATGCATAAAACGTCGGGGACTTCTGAAACAAAGTTATTGCAGAAATCCTTGTGCGGGTTTCTGGTGTTGAAGGTTGGTGGGATCATTTTCCTCACTGACGACCTTGTCGGATATCTTGAATGCCATTCAGTAAATGAGGATGGAACACCCGACGCCGATGAATTTACTAACAATTGATATGCAGTTGACTTTAATTTTGACCGTTTCCCCCGTTTTATTGGAGCGCATACCGGCTTAAGAGATAAAGCGGTAGGGATTCTTCACATAACTTTAAGATGTAGGAAACTTAGTGATTTCTAAGCATAAAACCACTTTCTTTGCGAGTTTTTGGGAAGTCAGATGATGCAAATCATTTCCCGGAAAAGAAAAGTTCTTCTGTAGAGTTTACTTTTTAGGTGAAAGGTAAGAAACACGATTAAGCCTTATATGACAATCGCGTTCCTTATGATGAACTCACCTCTACGGTGAACTTGCTCGGTTCATTAATAAGGAAGGTTTAAAGATTGTCAAGATTTGAAATTACAAAAACGTCAAAATGGGAGCTTAGAAAGTTTAAGCAAAATTGGCAGTTTTTGTAAACAATTCCAATTATGACCGCTTTAAAGCATTAACATTATAAGTCAAAAGGTCATAAAAGGTTCCTTCCAGGACCTTCAAGAACATTACTATAAGCCCTCCGGGCCTATAGAAGCCTACTCTTTTGTTGGCGGTAGAAAGTCTCTCTTTTGTTTTTTCATGAACTTCCTTGGGACAATGCGACGAAGAATCTTTTTATAGTAGATTCTCTTTTGTTTTTTGATTTAACAAGTCACTTTGAAACTTTGAAATGCATATCTGATAGATAGAATTTCTTTCTTTATAGTAGAATAATTTTTCTGACATTCATTCCAATGTGCAGAAGCATACTGGATAATTTGTTCTTTACCATTTTCAACTTGTTTTAAAATCCCTCCATATCCTAAGTCTGATGCATCAGTTTCAACAACCTTAGGTAATGCGGGGATTAGCAAAAATAGACATGGAATATCTTTAAATAACGCTTTCTTTATTTGTTTTATGGCGATTCTAGTATGTTCTTACGTCCATGCAACTGGTTTTTCTTTAATGTCACTGTCCGTGGTTTTGCAATCCTATTTTATGTTAGGACAAAAATCAAGAACATAATTTAGACTTCCAAGAAATCTTTATGGGGTTTTATCCAAGATTTTATCGGAAACTTGTTAGTGAATGCAAAGTGACTGATGGGTGTGATGGTTCCTTTAGAAATATAATGACCTAGGAACTGATTTTTTTTGAAATAAAGAAATTTTTTGAACTAGAGACAATAAAACCTTTTCTAGTGGCAAAATAAAAAAGTCTTTAAATGTTTGAAATGTTGATCAATTTTCTGGGAAAAATCAACACGTCATCAATATAGATAATACAAAATTGAATAAAGGGTTATAAATATCATTCATAACTCTTTGAAATTCTGAAGGGCATTCTTTAAGCCAAATGGCATAATCCACTCATATTGTCCAAATGGAACAGTCAAAGCGATCTTATAACTATTTTTGATGTATTTGAATTTGCCAAAATCCAGACTTCATGTCAAATTTTGAAAATATAAATGCGAGAATGAAGTTTTTGAGTGAAATCTTTTTATTAGGTATTGATACCTAATCCATTTTAAAGCTTTATTCAATGGTTTATAATTGATCACTGATCTAGGTGTCCTCTTTCCTCTCAAAATTTTTATTGACATAGAAAGCGTATGACCAAGGAGACTTTGATTTCACAATTAACCCTTTAGACTCTAAATCTTTAATTTCATTCCTACAATGTTGTTCTAATTCCATATTCATTTGAATAGGCCGAGCTTTTGAAGCAATTTGTTTTTCATCAAAAGATATTTCATATGGTAAATCTACCATGTCTTTGTTTTCTTTCCCAAATGCGGAGGTAATCAAATCGGCCGCGATTTCTTTTTCAATTAAGGCTTTAAAACTAGAAATTTTTCTTTTTTAGAAAATCGTTATTAAGTTGATTTTCATTCTTTGTAAGTTCAAGTCTTTCTTAAGACAAACTAAATCATTCTTTTGTTTTAAGCAAAACATTGATTTGATTTTATATATTGCAATGTTTAACAATATTCAAATTTCTTGTTTTAGGGTTTTCAATAAAAGGAAAAATAAGTTTTTTATCTTTTGCTTTTAAAAGATATACTATCATAATTGACAAAGATATAAGGGGTAATGAGATTTATGAAAGGAGTTAAAACGACCGCATGATGAATATCATTAGTTAAAATAAAGGAAGTCCTAAATTCAAAATTATCATTATGCCGCGAGGCATCAACTTTAAAATTAACTTTTAACTTTGAATTGTTGGCAGAAAGTCTCTCTTTGTTTTTTCATGAAACTTCCCTGGGGACAATGTCTTCTCCGATGCAGATTTAAATCGGCACCTGTAAAAAAAAGAAATGACATGTCAAATTCAAATTCTTTGGAAAAGACTAAGGTTACTTTAATCAAATATTTCCTTGTGGTGATTTGTTTTAAAACAAAAAGGAAATCATTGGGTAAAGACTCAATGTTTTCGAGATTTTGATTATCACCATTTTCGATTCGATTCTTTTCGGAATGTTCTTCCAACTCGTTTTTGTAAAAGTATTGGATAAGATCGAAATCAATTTTTATTTTTCTTTTAATTCTTTAATCTAAGATTTAATATCTTTGATTTCTTTTTGAAGATCTTGAATAGAAGACTCAAGTTTTTGACTTTCTTTTATCCAAAATCGTGGTAAGATCATATGCATGCTTTTTGATAACAGGGATTTTAGAAGTCTCAGGTCTTTCACTGAGTTCAAGAGTTTTTAGAAGCTTGTCTAAATACTCATTTTGAAGAGTGGGGTCAGAAATGTGTTTGACTAACTCAAGAAATGTTTCTTGTTCTTTAGTCAAGACATTAATCTTCTTTAGATATGATTCGACTCGGAATCACTATCCGAATAATCGTGAAGATCGTAGTCGATTAACTCATCAACTCAAGAGGCTCACCGTCTCCGGTCATGGAGGATTGACTCAAGTGTCTACAAGAAGAGATGCTATTTTGGAAAGAATTTCTTCCTCGAGACCTACTCGTGAAGTTTTTTTGCTCATTCTACAATACTGCGGTATGGCCTTTCTTTCCACATTTGTAGCAAAGTGGCTTCCCTTAGTTAAAGGAGCTTTAGGCTTTGAAGTAGGTTTGGTATGTTTTCTTTTGAACATTGGGTTTTCTATAGGGCCCGGAGGCTTCTTATAGTAAGGTTCTTTGGTTCCTGGAAGAACCTTTTATGACCTTTGACTTATAATGTTTCCCCTCGTAAGGTTTTGAAGAACACTTACCATTACTGATCTTTTGAGGTTGAAGTTTTAAAGTGGGTCATAATTGAATTGTTTACAAAAACTGCCTAATTATTGCTTAAACTTTCTAAGCTCCCATTTTAGACGTTTTTGTAATTTCAAATCTTGACAAATCTTTAAACCTTCCTTATTAATGAAATTGACAAGTTCACCGTAGGTGAGTTCATCATAAGGAATGCGATTGTCATATAAGGCTTTAATCGTGTTTCTTACCTTTTCACCTAAAAGGGTAGGTAAAACCTGAAGAACTTTTCTTTCCAAGTGGAATGATTTGCATCATCTCTTAGAAAAACTCGGGTAAAGAAAGTGGTTTTGTATGCTTGGAAATCACTAAGTTTCCTACATCTTAGGTTATGTAGTAACTCAGCGTTTTTATCTCTTAAGTGAGAAGGATCTCCAATAAAATGAAGGGAAATGGTCAAAATTAAAGTTGCAACTGCATCTTGAATGGGGTTAGTAAATTCATCGAGGTTGGGTGTTCCATCCTCATTTACTTGAATGGCATTCAAGATATCTGATTGTTGCTGTTTGGTGAGGAAATGATCCCACCAACCTTTAAGTTGACCCGTAAAACCCGCAATAAGGATTTCTGCAATAGCTTTGTCAGAAGTCCCTGATTGGATTTTATAGGCATTGGCTGCCATGGTCATTTGTTGTAATAGGCCAAGTATATTATACTCAGACATTCCATCTATGTTCTACTCATAGACAGAAGATGCATTAAACCGAGATTGGTTTAGTGCACTGGGCCTATTATCAATTGCTAAATCTGGAGGAGAACGAGAACTAGCAGGAAGTGCTAATTCCCAATGAATTTTATTGGCTTTTGGAATTGGTTCTTCTTTAAAGGCTTCTATATCAGAAGAGGCAATCAAGATTGATCTTGATCCAAAACTCCAACGGACTTGGATTGGGTGTCGCGAGCAATTTGGTTTCTAAGTAGAGGCGTTGCAAGAAGAAGATGCTTCTATTCTCACAAGTTGTTCTTTAATGGCTTTAGCAAAATTTGATTTGGATTCTAGAACAAGCTTTGACTATGTTTCAAACCCTGGAAAGGTTTGAAAATAGGTTCTTGCTTTTTCAAGAATCGACTTTGTGAAATAGGTCTTTGAATAGGAGAAACATAAATGGTTGACTGTTGGATTTGTTCTCAATTCTAGTCATTGTTTTTTTCTATTGTATTTAGATTAGTATTACAGAAATTATTCTGTTGGATAATACTATCTAAATTTGACTCTACATTTGCTTTGGTAATTTTGTAAGGAGATGCTTTTATCTGAGTTGGAGGTTCACCCTGATTTATGGTTAAACTCCTTAGAGGTGGATGTTCGGCTTCAATGATTCTATCACTATCAGAAAGGTTCCATTCTGGAGTTTTCTTTCTAATCGTGATAGGGTTAGATGCTTTGAAGGGATAGGAAATGTTGTTGTTTAAGATACATTTCAAACCAATCAAAAAATAAAATATGGACTTTATGAAAATTAACAAATTCATAATATAATTCTTGAATCTGTTTTCTTTGGTTTAGAAAGTGTTTAAAAAACCAAAGTCTTTTTTCTTTATTATTGTCTGAATAGAAATCATTATGTAAAAGATTTTTATCTAGTTCAAAATCCTTTTCAATGACTCCTATGACATTTTCAGAATCGCTACGAGAAAATGCTGGGATGTTGGAGAAGAAGGTTCTTTCTCTTCTCGCCTTGTTCTTGTGGATGGCTAGTGTATATAGGGTGAGGTACACTAATTGAATAGTCTACAGATCGAATAAAGAACTAGGTATATCCCAAGTAGAAAACCTAGGTTGGTCTTTAGTAGTTTGGAAAGGAAGATTGACAATGGATGGTATTTTTAGAAAATCTTCTTTCCATTGAAGGAATACTAGACAGTCTTTGTCGAATATCCGGAAGAGGTAGATCTTCTGAAAGATAGTTTAACTCGCCATCCGAATATCGAGTCACATTTTGCAACTCAGACAGCTCAAGTTGTTTTGGAATCACTGGTTCAATGCTCCATCCAAAATCCATTCTTCCAAGGTGAATGTCTTTCCATTGAATAGGTTTTGGAATGACAATATTTGCTTTGGACAAGTCGATCTCAAGAGAAGAGTCTCATCTTTTTTTGATCGAATCTGTGTTGCGTATTGAACGCCGAGTGCATGGCTTTGTAGGATATTTTGTAGATCAAGGCAACAGGAATTGATCCTTCAATCATGTGGTAATTATGAGTCTTGATTTGAAGGGTCATGCTTTTAATGATGTTTTTATCTTTAAGAGAGACTGTTATGTTTGGATAACAATCAAATGAAATAGGTCCTTTACAGAGACTAGATTCAATACTACTGAGTAAGGAATCATCAAAGGAGATGAACCCCTATCCCTGAGGACTGATAATATGGACGTATCAAGTCCTTCTTTAGTTAAAGGTTTTATTCCAATTTGGATCAGGCCAATATGAACATAATTAAAACCTTTTTCTTTTAATTGCTTTAAGGATTTATCTGTAAACAAGTTAATTGTTTCAAAAGGCTTTGAAAGCGTTATGTCACGTTCTTCAGTCTTTATAACATAATCTGTTTTTAAGAAATCAAGTTTTTTCATTTTATAAATTTTATCTTTAGAAATCTTTGGAAGTTCCCAACATTCAATAGCTTTATCAAAATCTGCAATTATGAATTCCTCAGAATTCACTACATTCTTTAAAACGCTAGTCCTCCCGGAGGAAGAGCTAGAGAAAGATGATGTTCTATGGAGTAAAGAATCCATGTATGAAAAATACTTTAAAGGTCTTAAAATTCTTTTAAAACAGTAAATCAATCCTAGGCTAAGAAATGGTTTTGTTGCCCTTAAACACAGATGAGACTTACGACCATATGCTACCTAAGCACCCGAAGGTAAACCCATTACTGATTTTAATCAAATTTTAATACTTCAAAGAAATTAATCAGACACAAATATCTTTAAACCATATACCACTACTCTCCCTTGGCTCTGATACCAATATATATATATATATATATATATATATATATATATATATATATATATATATATATATATATATATATATATATATATATATAGTAGACTAATTTTGAGAATTGTATTCAAGTTTTCTAAAAAGCTATACGGATTATAATCTTTCTTGTAGTAGATAAATATAGTAACTCAAATGAAAGATTAATGGAAATTACCCTAAATCTTTGAAACACTAAAATGTTAATGTATGTAAAATTTAGTATAAATTAATACCCAGGCTTATTAGGGGATCCAAATATTCTAGTTTTTGGATTGCAAGAGATGACTATTGTTTGGGTGGGACCATTTGTACTTTAAAAATATTTTGAGTACAAAAATACCGTTAATGTGAATTACTATTACAAACAATATCTATTATGAGCTAAATATAACATAATACTTCAAGCACCCTTAAAACAGATCTATTATTCAACATATATATATTCATAAATCCTGAATTCTTTTTACTTCCAACAACTTAAAAATGTTATACCAAGAAGCAAATCAATTTTTCAAAAAAAGTTGACTATAAGGTAAGTGTGACCTTTCAATTTTTTCTTAAAACAAAAACTATTAAGATGGCCCTCTTTTTTTGCTTTTGATTTTCAAAAGATATAAAACCATATCTAAAACCCCAAACTTCCTCTTCTTCTTCTCTCTTCATTGCACTGCAAACCATATTGAACATCTTCTTCTTCTTCTTTCTCGATTGCTCTAAGTTCCTTTTTGGGAGCAAAATAGAACACATTCTTTATTAAAAGTAATTAATTACTAAATTTGTGTTAGAGCATTTGTTATAAAGTTAAATTGATTTCAATGTTGTAAATATACGCTAAATGTTCTTAAAAATTTTATTTAGGTGTGCTGAATAGTTTTATTGATATTTTGAGTAAATAAAGATCATTAATTTAATTGGTTTAAGTAAGAATGTTTTTGGGATACTTTAAAGAATGTATAAAGTAAAACTTAATTTTTTAAACTCATTAGATAAGTGTATATTATGGTGTTCAAAGTAACTAGCTTTTAAAATTCAAATAGCTTCATCCCTTTGTATTGATCATCAAAAAATTGATTAATTACTTGGATTACTCCCCTTGTGAAAGTTTTCCTTCCTGTTGTTTTCTATTACTCAAGACACATGCCTCTTCACATTTGCCATAGGGGGAATATTTGAGAGATAATATTCTTACAGCAGATCAGATATGTATGCATTTTGGGAAAGAGATAGCATTCTTTTCTTTGCACTAATGCACCGGATCATATATTCCCAACTGTGATAGATGGCTAGCTTATTGTGATAGCGTTCTTCTCTTCGCACTAAAAAGTACTATAAACATGCTTCATTTTAATAGATGAATGCATGTATGTTGGCAGTAATCAATTCATTTGGTATCTCGATCCCATGAAAACAGGGATGTTTGAGCCAAACTCCTTGAAGCGTTTGAACGTTATATGGTGTCTTTCTCAGCATAATATATGCATTCTAGGGCTGGCTGATGGGCTAATATTTGCAGAAACTTAATCAAGTTGACTTTTCGAGCCAATGGATAGGATTCCATTTCCACGTTGATGATATGTAGGGTAGGTGTAGGTAGCAACTAGCTGGACTGTGTAAGTGGCATCTTTTAGCACTAGGTTGAATTCCATTAACCAAATTAGTTTCTTTATCCATCGAGGTTGAATTTCCCGATTCATATTCTCTTGACCTTTGTAATGGGCGAGGAGTCAATTTGAGATCTTTAATTTATTCTTCGAAATAATAATCATGGATGTTGTCGGCATACATCTAATTACATGCATATGGATTTGGAGTCAATACTGATACGATTTTTGTGTGATCTTCTTTGTATATGGTTGTGATTACATCTCAACTATACACTATTATAAATGCCCACGTGTCACAAGATTCTCAAAAGATCAGCACAGTTCAAATCAGAAATGGATCCAAAAAAAACCAGGTATGCTGCTTGCCAACAGATTTAGAAAAGCCAATCAAATCCATGGTGGATTCTTTTCTAGGCAGTAAGACGGTGGTAGTGTAGGCCTTTGAGTTGCCTTCTAAATAAGGTGTACATTATGCTTCTCATTGAAATTGGAGAAATCTAAAAACACGTGAACCGCCTTGTACGGAGGATTCCACAAGATTTTTGTTCTCAAATAGTGGTTCATTTTCCCTATATAAACCTAACTAGCCATAGCAAAAAAACAAGCAAGCATAGTTGTTTATCATAGTTGTTTATAAGTTAAAAATGGAGAAGCTTCCAACCTCCCTCGAAGGCTTCCAATATGCCATGCTTCCTCGAATTGGCCTTGTAAGCATGGGAATGTTGGAAACCGGAGGGGGAGGTCGAAAGCTTATGCCTCCATTTAATCAGTTCTGTACGTGCATGGTGTTCTTTTTTTTTTTTTTTTTGTTTCCTTTTATGTGAGAGAAATTTTTACAGCATCAGAATGATTCATTCTAATAGGTACTTAATTTAAATTGTTAGGTTCTGAACTTTGATTTTGGGGAACTATTAGTTCTTGGGAAAATACTCATTTCTTTTGTTTTAAGCGTCAAATATACCCCCCATATATATGTCTGTGTGTTTTAGTGTGTAATTAGGTTAGAATAAGGTTGCCAAACACATGCTTCTTCTTAATTAGCTTAGCCAATGAACTCCAGTGTATGCTCCAAACTTCCCATATGGGAAGATTAAAAGAGAAACCATATTGTCTAAGTCTAATAGAGGGCGAGGGTCTTACATATATAGCAGCTAGGACTTAGAAATTATCTGGAATCTTATTGAGATAGAAGTAATATTATACAATGAAATCTTGGCTAATTATTGCCATATTTAAAAGAAATTGATTATTTGACCACCCAAAAACTTGAATCGTTAAGGTCTAGAGACATAAGATTGTGCTCTGGCTGAAGCACTATGGCACTAGCTAGGGAGCAAACATTGGCAACTGAATTTGCCCTTTTCTTTGAAGCCGGAGAAGCCTAAAGCTGCAGACCCTATCTAGTCAGGACAAAGCTGGAGTCCTTGTGTAAAACCATAACCCGACATAATGTTATTATTTGTCCCACACTCCAAAATTGCAGAAACCTCAATTAGAACGTGCCCTAGGGCCTCGCCCGGCCACCTCTAGGCCCTAGCTCTATTTTGAAGTTGCTGAGGTATTTGCTTAGATGGAAACCCTGAGCTGGCCTTACTTTTTACCAAAATTAATACTAATTGAAACTAAAATCAAGTGGAGCATGCGGTTTGTGATCAAACGCAGTCCGTCCGTTAGCCTTAATCTCTGTGGGCTAGCTTCTAATTCCTTTCTTTTCTGCAGAAAATCAACTTAGCCACCAAATAGTGCCATTGTTCACTGAATAAACCTGTGTGTAATGCCAATCTCTTAGGATGTTACCAAAGGCACGTCACTGAATAAATATTATACGTCGTGGAATTTTATAAAATGCCGTTATGAGATGACTGTGATTCTGTGAGTAGTTTCTTTGTAAGTCCCTTTACATTGGTTGGAAACAAGTCCTTAAAAAAAATGGGCCTTTGTTGTGCATGTAATAAAACCCTAGCCCTGAATGAACTCTACAAATACCCCAAAACCCTGAGCAATAACATCCCCATCTCATCAAATGCAAAAAGTAAATTCAGCTGTTTCTCTGCATGGGAAGATTTTGAGAGTTAATGTTCTCCGAACTCTCTCCCTCAACGGCTCCTCTTGGCTTTGCAAATCATTCCTTCTGATACAGAAGGCGCCGTTGGGGTGAGATTGTTCGGAAAATATAGGCTCTCAACTGTGAAATCTGGCGTGCCGGCAGCGGTAAAGAAGATCAGGAAATCAACCATGATGGCACCAGGTATGTTGATGTACATAAGGTTCAGCTTCAAAATTAAGTAAGAAGATATGCAGTATTACTTATTTATTATTCCGAACTGAAAATTTTTCCATGACATCAGCACATCTTTTGCAAATCATTCCTTCTGACAGAAAAGGCTGAATTTGTAGCTAATTTAATTAGCTACAAAAATGAAGCAATCCATCAGCATAAGCTTTCAAAGTTATGAAACGTAATATGTAAGAAACAGTTGTTTGGGAACAAAGAAAATGAGAGAAAATGTGAGAGAAACGATGACAAACTGATTTCGTCATTCAATCACTAGTAATGTGCTCTGTACAATTGTTACTATATTTACACTAGGTAATTACGATGACTATCTAGTGATTTAACTATATTCCTAATCAAGATTGTGTAAAACTAAATCTAACCATATAGCTGACTCAGCAGCTCTATAAATGCTCCCGCAACCAACTTGCAGAGCCTTCTTGTCTGTCACAGTGGTGAGGGGAATGAGATGATCTCCCTTGGATCTTCTCTGGCTGTATACATTATGATGGTAATTAATCGACAATATTCATCTTTTCATAGCAATTTTACAACTCACCAGCCCAAGATTTAGAAATTTGTTCGTCGACTTTGATCATGCATGTCAGTCTTTCTAACCGGCAGTTGATCCGGACGAGCTTGAATAAATGTTTTGCAGACAAACTAGGGCATCCCCTCATCAGATAAAGATTCTTCTCATCAAGGCCATTATGATACGAATATTATGGCACCGTTGAGTGTGATGCACATGTGCAAAGATCAAGACCATCGATCATGATATACACATGCGTTAAGAATCGAGACTATTAATTTAATTATGTGGTGCATATATGGCAAGGATTAATAAGAATCAAGACTATTATTACGTTGTGCACAAATGGCAAAAATCAACACGTATTATTGGGATTGCTAATCATTATAATTGTCGTAAGGGTCTGGAGGAGGAGGCAGTTTAAGAATTAAAGTATATGCTGTTGTGCTTCATTGATATGTAGTTTTGCAGTTGGATAAAATATTAATTTGCTGTAAGATTATTACGACTGTGTTTCTCTAAAAGAGAGAAACTTAGAAGAAAAAAAAATCAAAAATTTCTCCAAATGAGCTTTACGACTAGCAATATCCTAATCACTACATGCACATGATAACTGTCAATACGAGACCTATTGCGATTCTATGTGCTTGTGATAAATGAATAAATTGGATGTTAGAGGCTTAGAGCCTATGCTAGCTCTTTGAACTGCATGCTATGTGGTTTATATAAGTTCCAAGCCTTCCAAGGGCTTATCTGAATATCTCTTCAAAAGTAGTGTACATATAAGGTAGGTAGGTAGGTTGCAGTGGCCTCCTAGCTCCCTAATTAATTCTAGAATATTGCACTAGATGTGAATTCGATCTACTTAAAAATTAGCTTTAGTACCCATCAAGGTCGAATTCCATGCAAAAGATGTAAACATTCTCTTGACCTTTGTAATTGAGAATGAGTCAATTTGATAACATTCTTTATTCTCCAAAGATTAAGGCTCATTTATATACATATTTGACCGCACGAGAGCGAATTGGACAATTATCAAAACAACAGCAATGAGAGAACCATACACAAACCACACGTATTAAATACATAGCATGAAATATTAGACGGATAAAAGCATAAAAATTGAATAATACATGAATGAAAATAGGTCGGACTATGGTGCCCCTGTGACACCGTATCCTCAAATTTTGTCTTTTATTAAATGAGTACTGGTAAATTGCAGTTAGCTCCTTACTTTCTCTTTCATTTACATTTCCACTCCAATGTAATGAAAAATTGCAATTAACTCGCTACTCTAACTTATAAAATTAAAGTTCAAATCCATTTTCATCTAAAATTTATATTCTTAAACCATCCTCATATAATGAGTATGTTTATGGTTTCAAATAGCTTTATCCTTTAATTTTTAGTTTTTGCCTATTAAAGTTATTTCATCATGTACAAAAATATAATTCTCTAAAATAGTAAAATCTAAAAAAAAAAAAAAACAAAAATCTATTTTACAATGGGTGTTTGGGAAGTGAGAAAATAAAGGAAAGTGGGAGGAAATGAGAGAGAGAGGAAAGAGAAAAAATTAAAATTAAAATAACATTATTGACTATTGGCTCATGGCATATGTAAATGCAATTACACCTAGAAATTATAGCTTTAAATTCTTCATGCCTAGAAGCGACTAAAAGGTTTGGTGGTTAAGTTAGAAAGTTTTATCAATTTATTTATAATTATGACAATAAAACGAACAGTAATTGTGTGTAATTTTGTTTAACTTATAATGATTAAAACCAAAATGAGAAATACATTTTTGGAACCAATCATAATCGTGATTAGTCTTTTTCTACCTTAATTTTAATAAGGGTATAATTAAATTCTATATGATCAAAGTGGTCGATGCTTAAATAAACAAAAAAAATCTAACAGATGAGCATGAACTAATCACATTTCAAAAAATTGAGAGCAAAGTAACACATATTAATTTATTTAGTGTGCAGCTAAATTTATTTTATGCTAAATAGTGATTATTAAATAATACATAGATCTATTATTATACCATACAAGTCAAAGTAGATAATGGACTTAAAGTGGGGATTTTAGTGTAAAAATTTAAAATGATATGTAGTTATGTGTCAATATGTTAAAACTTTATCATTTTTTAACATGCAAGCAAACAATAGGGATTGTAGAGTTAATAATCTATTAAATTCATGTAAGCCATTAAACTACTTTCATGTTAGGGTGGGGATATTTCCACCTCACTATTTTTGTAAATTCAACCTATTTTAAATAAATAATTATAATGAATTCATAATATTCTTAAAAAAATACAAAGTAATAAAATTTTTATGCAGTTAATCAATTAAATCCTCCTATTAATTTTCTTCCTGGTTTCATTTACCATCTTTGATCATAAACTTTAATATAAATTTTATTTTACTATTTTTTTATTATGATATAAAATGACCAAAATACCCAATAAACATGAGTTATTGTATCTAATAATTTACATATTTAATTATGTGGCTTTATGATTTAACATTTTTAAATAAAATCTTATTATTATTTTCACTATCTTACGTGTAAATGGCATAAATTTTACAGCTCAATAATTTACATGAGTATTGTGCCATAAAGAACTATGTTAGTTTAATTAAAGTTTAATAATCATACTAATAAAGTAGCATTATAAACAATGAATTTGGTATAAAATTGGAAAAGTATTGAAGTTAAAGCAAATTCTTGATAGTTTTACCTTATAAGGGTAAAATAATTAATTTACACTTATGCTGAAGCAATCTTTATAATCAAATATAATTAAAAAAATTAAATTATGAAAAAATAAATTAAAATTGATTTACTCAATTAGTGCTCCAAAGTTCTTTTTTATTTGAGATTTTAAAAAAATAATGTGAATTTTTTATAATTATTTTCTAAAAATAAGGTGGGTTTACAAAAATTATGGGTGTAGATGTCATCACTCTTATGTTAAATTTAGTGGTTTATACTAACTAATAAGAAAATGACAAAAACTAAGCATATGGTGTCATAGGGGCACCGTAGCTAAACCCATGAAAATATATAATAGGTGGAGTATATGATAATTGTATTCAATCAATACATTTACGTCACATCAATTGTACAATTCAATTTGTACATATATACATATGGGTTCGCCTATGTTGTAACAGTGGCACGTTGCAACGGTTTTTGTTTTTTTATAACTTAATTACATTAGAATCCCTTATACTTTTTATAAAATGAAATAAGTAGAAAATTTTATAAATATTTACATATAAGTCCTTTTTCATATCTATTTTAAGTAAAAAAGTTTATAAATATTTACATATAAGTCCTTTTCATATCTATTTTCATTATTTAATTTTTTTATTAATTATATTTAATTATTATTTTATTAGTTATTAATATATAAATATAATATGATATAATAAAATAATATTTTAATATAATTTATTGTTATATTATAATATTTACATATAAGTCTTTTTTTGTAAAATGACATTTGTAAAGAATTTTAATGGTTGTTATTGTTGTTGTTGTTGTTGTTGTTGTTATTATTATTATTATTATTATTATTATTAATTTTAATTATTATTATTAATAAAATTTATTACTTTTATTATTTTAATTATTATTATACCGTAATTAATTTATTATTATTAGTATTAATATTTCTATTATTAAAATATATTAACTGTATTATTTTAATTATTATTAAAATTTTTTAATAATTTTATTATTATTATTATTATTATTATTATTATTATTATTTTAATTATAACATATACAAATAATATTAGGGACATAATTAACAAAGAGTATTTAGTTATTTGTAACAGTCTATTTCAATTATAAAATAAAATAAACACATTAATGAGAATGTTGTTCATTCCGATTTCAATTTCCATATCTCAAATAAATAACTTATTATAATTCAAACTCCTTATTATTTGTAGTTTTTTTATATTTAATTATTATTTTATTAGTTATTAATAATGGTAATAATATTAGAAAAAATTAATAAAATTTAATAATAAGAATAAAATAACAATGAAATTAATGGCAATAATAATATTAACAATGATAATAATTAAAATAAAAAATATTATTATTAAATTTTAATAATAATAATAACAATAATTAATTGTAATTAAAATAATACAGTTAATATTTTTTAATAATAGAAATATTAATACTAATAATAATAATAAATTAATTACGGTATAATAACAATTAAAATAATAAAAGTAATAAATTTTATTAATAATAATAATTAAAATAAATAAAAATAACAAAATTTAATAGCAATAATAATAATAATAATAATAATAACAACAACAACAACAACTATTAAAATTCTTTCCAAATATCATTTTATAAAAAAAAAAGACTTATATGTAAATATTATAATATAAAAATAAATTATATTAGAATATTATTTTATTATATCATATTATATTTATATATTAATAAATAATAAAATAATAATTAAATATAATTAATAATAAATTTAAATAATAAAAATAAATCTAAAAAAAGACTTATATGTAAATATTTATAAAATTTTCTATTTATTTTATTTTATAGAAAATTTAAGAGACTGTAATATAATTTTACCACAAAAGACAAAAACAAGGGAAATTTACAAAACTAACCATAAAATTTTCACAATTTTCATAACTAACCCTCCAATATTTTTTCTATCATAACTAGCCAACCATATAGGTATTGTCCCAAAATACCCTTGTTATTTAAGACAAATTGCACACTCGTTTACACTCTCCTCAAAAATTTGAAACTGTAAGTTGCTTTCTATCATCACCAAACGAAACCGTAAGTTATTTTCTCTTCGAACTCAGCATCGACGACGGAATTTGGCAACGGCCAGCAACAATAGAAACAGTAGTTCCGACCAAATACACCCAAATTCAAGTTTAATCCAAAACCTAGGTAAAATAATTGAACTATTGTACATAAGTTCAAAAAATATTTCTTAGATTGTTTGTTTATGCTTTATTTTGTAATAATCAAGTGTTTATGAGGCGTGTGTTAACTTAAAAATATGTTTGAAGTTTGATTTGGTGTGCCAATTCTGTAATTGGCGCCATTGTTGATTGCTGCAACATGTGCTACATGTGCGACAGGCTGTCTGTAGCCAAAAATTTTGCGACAGTCAGCTGTCGCACAACTATATGTGCGACAGTACCACCGTCGCCCAAATTATTTGCGACAGCAACTGTTGCACGAAGTATGTGCGGCGACAGGTTCCCGCCGCACCAATTTTTCGACAGCACTGCCGCACCAAAAAACAGTTTCAATTTCTTAAAATTTTTAAAAATATTATTTCATTTAATATAATAATATTATATAAAATGTGCTTCATATTCTTCTCTTTTTAATGTTTTATAGTTTTTAATTATAATATTTGTTTTTTTAATTTCAGCTTAATGAATTATGTTGTGCTTCAATTGTGTTATGATGGTTGTTGGGATACTTTGGCGATGGCGGATGGATATGTGAATGCTAAGAATACGACTTTTTTGGTTGAAAAATTGCCTGTTTGATCGCTTTTTAGCAAGGGTGTACGATGTGTTGGAAATAAATCCTCATGAATATAGTATCACGATGAAAACAACTTTAAGGCGTCTAGAACACACCGTATCGTGCATGTTCACCGCCTACGGGACATATGTAATGATGAAATGGTGAAGGTTGTATTACATATGGCCTCGATGTGGCCAACTATGGATGTGTCCCTATATTTGTGACCAAATCTCCTCGAGTTCGAGACAAGATGTTGAGCCACCAAATGAAATCCGAAACTTCCTTCCGAGCAAACACATGTATGTCCCCGGTATTGAAGAAGAGGTGTTCCCAAGGGACGGTGTCGTTGCAACAACATTACTCTCCATTCAATGACAACATTGACGATAATGGCATTACGTTAGCGGATGTTGGACACGAGGTGTTACCACAAACGACGTCATTAGACCAACGTTACTCTCCATATCACAATAATGAGTTCCGTGACAATTATGATCCAATTAATCACATTAGGAACACAGAAGCCAATAATATCTTTACAGAACCGTCTTGTAGTACGAGGGGCACTCACTTCAATAATGAATTTGATGACAGGGGCGTTGGTCATTCCAATATTCCGATTAATGATGTTGACGAGCGTGAAGATGATATTCCTATCAATAATAGAGACAACCGATCTATTCCTGCAATGATCGAATTGAAGGACAATTGACCCTCTCTCACAATCAAGCCGCTCCAAATTTGGCCTCGGGATATAGTTGCTGCCCAAATTTTGTTAGCAATTGTAACTCAGATGATATTAGTGTGGGTAAGCTTTTCGTTGAGAAGAATGAGTTAATATTAGAACTGCGGAAGGTTGCCTTAAGGGATAAGTTTGATTTCAAGATTGCACGGTCTACAACCACACGTTTCGAGGCCCACTGTTGTTCGGAATCATGTAAATGGCGTCTTCGAGCAACGAGATGTTCGAATGAGCAAAATGTTCCTTGGGTGGTAAGGCGATCGACAATGTGCACACTTGTCATAACGGTTTTGTCGATGGTCGTCGCCAAGTAAGGAGCCGAGTTGTAGGTCACCTTATCGCGGACAAATATATTCAAGAGAAAAGGATATACACTCCGAATGACATCCGAGCGAGATATGCAAGAAGAATACGGTGTTCACTTAACATACCAAAGAAGCATATCGTGCGCAGAAGTTGGTCTAGAAATTGTTCGAGGGAATCCTGCAGAATCATACAACTTGCTTCCAAAGTACTCTCATGTTTTGACCACAAAGAAATGATGGTACAGCGATTACCCATCTTGAATTGGATACAAATGGTAATTTCTTATACTACTTTGTAGCTCTTGGATCTTCCATCAAGGGTTTCTTGCTTATCGCGCCGCTTATTGTCTTTGTTGATGGCACTCATCCGAAAGGAGTATATCGGGAACTATGTTTGTGGCAACATGTTTGGACGGAAACAATCAATTGTATCCGTTGGCCATTGGGATCGTGGATTCGAAAACAATGAAGCTTGGGAATGGTTTATGACGGTTACATGGACTGATTGGTGATAGACCGGACTTAGTAATTATCTCCGACCGATGCACCGCTATAAAGAGAGTCGTTTATAAAGTATTTCGAATGCTACACATGGGGTTTGTTTTTACCATGTAAAGGCAACGTCAAGTCAAAGTTTAAGATGTGTAAAGTCGTTTGATGACTTTGAGTCTATCTTCATAAACGCAGAAAAAGCATACGGGCACGAAGAATTTAAAAAACAACTGGAGGGGTTGTGGATGCTACATTCGGGCGCGGCTGATTACTTAGAGAATCATGTTGGTACGTGTAATTGGGCAAGGTCTGAGTTCGATGGTAGGAGATATAGTATTCTTACCACGAACATTGCGGAGAGTGTGAATTCGTTTATGAGGGAACCACGAAAATTCCCAATAACTCATCTTGTGGATCACTTCAAAAAAACACTGCAGCAATGGTTTTATGATCGGACAATGGTGGCTGAATCAATGAGTACTCGTCTAACGACGTGGGCAGACGAAATAGTCACCGAGAGAAGAACTTTAGCTGAAAGAATGATTGTTCGTCCTGTGTCTAGGCATCGATTCCAAGTATTAGGAGGTGGTATTAAGGAAGGGTTAGTTGACATAGACAACAAGACTTGCTCTTGCAGAGTATTCCAACTTGATCAGCTTGTTTGTGCTCATGCAATTGCTGCTTGTCTTACTGTCCGAGTGGATTACATACGCCTTTGTTCTAATTTCTACACCAAGGAAGCATTGCTGAGGGCTTATGCACAACCAGTGGAGCCGGTTGGCAATGTGGCCGATTGGGAAGTTCCCACTGAAATTCGGGAGATGAACGTTAATCCACCTATAGAAGCACGACAACCAGGTCGTCGCAAGGAGCTGAGAATACCTTCTGCCGGTGAGGATGTCAATAGGAGGACTGTCAGATGGGGACGATGCAATGAATTGGGACATAACCGTAAGCGATGTAAAAATCCCGTACCATCCGATCGAAGCTAGTTGTATTGTTAATGAAGTTTTATGAATTGTTATTGAACGAACCGCTTGTATTAGATAATTTTATTTCATTATATTTTTGAAGATTTTTACGTTATTTCCACCGTGAGAAGTCAAATATGTCAATAGACAAAATGTTGGAATGCAATGTTGTATATATATACGATTCACCCGATCGAATTTGGGTGACAGTCGTGCCGTCGCACCAAATTACAGATTCACAAATTTGTAATTTGGAGCGACAGTACTCGTCAAAATTAAAATTGGGCACAGTCATGCCTGTCGCACCTAATTACGATTCACAAATCAGACTGCGGCGCGACAGCACTGTCCGCCAAAATTCGGAGACAACGAATAATGAATTTGGGCGTGTGAATTGTACTTAAGTTTATTAGGCATTTATTTATAATGAACTTTAAAATACTATAGATATGTAATATGAAAAAGTATGTAATGAAACGTACGTCCATCACAAAATTTATCCATACATCAAAATTGTTACGTACAATGGCTTATAGTCCAATATCGCCATTAAATATATCAACTCGCAATCTTCTTCCTAAAGTATTCTCGCATTTACTAGCGTCGAAATCAAATTTATGACCAAACATTACATACATAATAAACAACAACAGAACAACTCCGCAATCGCCACTCCCCGGCTCTTGGTGTGGGACACCCGTGACTGATATGACTTTCCATGGGTCAGCACTCTGCAGCTCTTGTCGGATGTTATAGAACCGACAAATTCAAGCCACACAGGAATATAACTTCAATGGCTTGAATTGATGCTTGTAGGTCTTATTGTCGCGAATCGACATTAACGAGTCATAAATCCAGATTTTTTGGTGCGAAAGTCCGCTCGGGCTAAGACCCGGTGATTGCTTTGCCAGTTAACGAGAATGAATAATCGCAAAAAATGGTGGGAAATGTGTCATCGAGAATGTGTATAACACTGCCTAAATTACCAAACAACACTATGTATAAACCACAACATTATGCATACCATATCGACCTCCGTGAATGGCTTTGACTGGATGTGCTGCCGCCCACCAATATAGCTATTCAAGCTATCGTTAAATGCTAATGAATCGAGCGCACAATCCCCGTGGTTCCACAGCTGATTCAAGAACACCTAGTACACAAATAACATGAAAGATTAAATTTATTAATGATTTACTACATTAGCAAAAATATATTTATTTTATAATTAAAAGTTTTATAAAATGAACATTACCCAAAAAAGGTGTCGATGTGCGACCCGTTGGGATAAGGCAATGGGATATCGCTGTTTTCTCGCTTATCGCATTTAAGATACTCATGAATATGCTGTGCGAGAACAACTATATGTCAATTCACTATATATATATATATGTAAAGATATCAACACTATTGCGTGGAAAATGTCGAAATTACCTCGTCATCTAGCCACCCCAGCTCCGCATGGCCCAAAAGTGTTTCAAGAATGAATGAGACTCGGTGGACTATCCGATCCACTATGATATCGCCAAATAACCATCGGTCGAACTCATCATATAATATCTTGTTGGATCGTTCAATCCTCTGAGTGGATTTATGTCCACACTTGTTCGTCGGTCAATGTCATGATCGATTATTTGTGGTGCAGGCAGAGGCATGACATTCTTTCCTCGCTTGAATGGAGGAATCAAGTATGGACTATTCAAAACATATGATTGTGTATATGGTCGTCCAAACTTACTCATGCCCTGAGGCGCCTCGAAAGATCCGCATGAATATAAAAGAATGCAATAGGTAAATTTTATATTTGCTTACCGTATATGACCGTCCGCTCGGAGATTTGGCGGATGAGCGTTTACTAAATGAACCCATAAATCCCATCACTGCTTCTCTAAATTCTTTATGTTCTCTCCGCTCTGCCTCAAACTCCGTCTTCAATTCAAGGATGTTACGATCTATCTTATCCATCCGTCGTCTGACGTAATCATGATGATGCTTTGTCCTCGACTATTACAAAAAAAAATAAATTTAATTTCACAACCAATGAGAGACTATATAATGATTTATATACGAGGAAATTAAATGATTTATAACCTCTCGAATAACGTGTGTCGTGTGATTCCTGTGTTTGCTCCTCACACCTCAGTGCAGTATATCCGGTCCTCATAATCACCGCCGATGTGATCCTCATTCCCATCAAGGTATCCGGTCCTCAACATTTTGCGCTCAAGTGTTCGGCTCGGGAAATGTGTGACTTCTTTGTTTGTCTTGTAACAAAGGCGCGTTGATTGAAGGTTGATCTTTGTCAGAAAGTAACAATGAAATTGAGAAAATAATAAGTTTAACCATTTCGAGTTTCCATTAACAAATAAATAATAGTGGTTTAATGCACTATTGATACTCACATTACGGACCCATCTTGGAATATCGCACGTAATCCTTGACGGTTCTGCCAATATTTTTTCCCTTTCGATCTTATCTGGTTCAAGGGTTGGCCGAATGTTCCCTTTCTATAAATTCAGCCAAAAATTTTCACTTCGTCTGATGATAGTATTTAATAATACGGAAAGTAATAATATACATCCACTAATAAATAATACTTACAAGACGAGAATTGTCATTAAGAAATGAATAAACTTCTGAAAAGTTTATTTTTGAAGAAGCCATGGGTTTCCATTGCACGATTCGCGGAATCTTTGTTTTCGTCTTGACGACCCACGCAGACGGAAGGCCTCCAATCGCTTCGAAAATCCAAGCCTGCAACAACCGAAGTACAAAATCCATAAAACTTATAGTTAAATTTTCAATATTACAAAACTAATTCATTTAAGAAACTAAGTTATCAGCAAAATTTTGGAAACTCACTTGAACCCCAGACGTGAAACCATACATATTGTACTTTTCAATTTTGTGCCTTGGATTTGTCAAAGACTCTCCTTAAATTTCTCATCCTTGCCGCCTAATGCATTGTCCAGGGCGTGGTATATCGCTTTGCCAGGACAAATAACCCCATGGATGCTTTCGGAAGTGATCGATGTCGCCTACTTCATTAAGCGGCGAAATTTATTTGACAAAGGGTCTTTTCGACCATCCAGAACTCTGTCCGCAAAATAAAAGAGTGCGATCTTAACTGCATCAATGTCGTCCATTACCTCGAAATCCAACTCTTCAAATCTTGCGTCGAATTCCTTAAGATTAATGTTTCGAAACAAACTGTTAAAGTACGTACTAAGTAGCCGATGAATTGTTTTTGATCGTTTCAAAGACAGACCTACACCATAGGTAAGTCCAGTAACTAAGCACCACTCTCCAACTGATAATCGTATCAGTTGGTCACCAATTTGAAACCATAATTGATTTTTGCTCTTCCGTTCCTTATCCACTACTTGCCTCAACAACAAGTTGTGCAAAATTACGCCACTAAATGGAAAGCTCTGACACTCCAAGAAATGCCCAAATATGTCATTCTTAAATAGTTACAACTGCCGTTTTGTCAACTTTCTGTGGATCGCTTTCACCACTTTATCGAATTTACACATACTAGAGATACGACCGGGAAAGTGATCGATATAAGCAAACTTCAAAATGCTCGGTTCATTTCTACATTCTCATTGATCGCTTCACTCGCAATGTATCTGTTACATTTATTACATTATCCTGTTAAAGGAAATTTATAACAATTTAATAACATAAAAGAAAAAAATTCCAAAATCTATAATTTTGTGCGACAGGCGCACGGGCGCGCGCAAGATCGCGCCCCTGTCGCACGCTATATCGCGCGCCTATCGCACGCATGATCGCGGGCTTGTCGCGCGAGACGTGCGACAGGCGCGCGATCTTCGCCCGCGCCGTCTTGCGCTTCTTCGCGCAACGCGAGCGCCCGGTTGCCCTCTCTCCCACACATTCCACCCTCACCCACACCATCATCCCAAGAGCAACATCACCCACTCCACAATTACAATCACTTCCATCACCAACACAAAAACTTTCAAACATAATCCACAATAATTTTTTCTAATAATTTAGGGTTTTGAAACTAACCTTCTATTTGTTTATTTTAACCGTAATGTGGGTGGTGTTGGCTGCCGTTGATGGACTCCGACGTGGTGGGAAGCCGCCGCCGACAACAATTTCACTTGGAGGAGAGAAATCCGTTGAGCAATTCGGGAGAGGAAGTTGGGAGAATGAGAAGGGTAAAATCGAAATTTTTTCAATTGTTGGCTAGTTATGATAGAAAAAAAGTTGGAGGGTTAGTTATGAAAATTATAAAAATATTATGGTTAGTTTTGTAAATATCCCCAAAAACAATTGCACGTTGCAACTGTTGCAACATAAGAATATATATATATATATATATTACTCTATCATTACCATTACTCTAAAAACAATGATCATGTTCGTTTGCAGCTTCTTTGCATTAAATTTGCAATTTGCTTACCATACATTGTAACTTTGCTTTTGAAATTAGGCTAAAGTACCAACAGCTGTGAACAGAACTTAAGATATTTTTTGCAACAATTAATGGTAGCAGAGTCAAGATTTTGACTCGAGGGTGCTATAAACCACAAATGCGAGGAAGTTTATTACAGCATAAAACTATAAAACTGAGAAGGGACGGCTGAAATTTAATGGGGTCCTTGTGCTGATACTTGAGCTAATTCTAGTAGTTCAATTAGTATTGTTACGATTGTAGTTAGGATCTGGCTACGGTGGAGAATATTTTTTCATAGTTAAATGATCAAAGTTAGTTATAACATGTATTTTATTTTTTATCATTTTGATTAATGATTACGAAGGAGTGCTCTACGTTGGAGCAACTCCAACACATCTATTACTTTGTAGTTATTATCTTGTCTTTTTTTTTTTTCCTTTAATTATATAATTGGCCAATTTAAAAGTATGTGTGCAGGTGTTAAAGTGCATTAGTAAACGGAAGTATCACCAAAATGCAAAGCTCAAGAATAGCTAGCCAGGGCTATAGAGTGTAAGTAGTTTTGAAAAAGTTTGGTCAAGTTCTTTTCAAAAAACAAATATTAAGATTGGTACGTAAAACAATTATTTTAAACGCTTAGGGCAATGTATAATATGTTCAAACAAACTATTTTTTGAGTGTCCATTAGAAAAAAGAAAAAAAAATCATTTGATGAGTGAGCTATTCTTGGATCAAAACAAAAGGTATTTTGATTTTTATTTGTTATAATTTACAAATATATTGCAATATGAAATAAGTTGAAAATCCAACGTACGTAGTTGAAGTATCTTAGAAGTATGCCAAGCATGAGTTAAAAACACTTATTTCATATTGAAATCTTAGAAATATAAGTGATCCGTTAAGGAATAAATTAAAAGTTAAAAAACAAACGCATATCTTATCTTGTAATATATTAAAATTGGTGTACTTTTATCTTTTCACTGATCTCTTACCCTAATAAGGTAATTGACCCTTGTTAGAATATTTTTATTCTCATATTAAAATATTAGTGAAATTATATTTACCGTATCTAATGTTTTTGGGTAGGGATTGAATAGGATCCACATTGAGGGTGCGAGGTGGCAAAACAAATTGTTAATAAGTCAATTTCGCAGAATGGGCCTATTTTGGGCACATCAAAGGGGCCGTTGAATGTAAAGACTATAATGGGCCTTGGCCTCTCAAGAAATCTGGAGCGGGTCTAGCACGAAATATAACTCGACAAGCAAGCACGCAGAAGTGGAATTGGAGGAACCGCGGACGTGGCAAACAACGATTGGACCATATCACGTGGCATCAGTTGTCATTGGACGAAACAACTCGATGGCAGTCTCTAGAAAGATCTATATAAGATCTCACAAGTTACAACACGAGTAACAACTTTAGTAGCACTAGGTTGATTGATTTTAAGATTTAGATTCAGATCACGGTCCCAGACTCTCTCTCTCACACGCAGAGCAGAGAATGGCTGTCTCTCTGCGGTTTGCTCTCCTGCTGTTCGTAGCTTTTGTTTCATTTCAATTGATCTCCGCTTCTGATGATGCCACGGTACCTTATTTTCTTTTTATTTATTTACATTTGTGCGTCTTTGTATTATTATCAGGACTTCATAATTTTGGTTTGTCGTACGTGTGCGGTTCTGATGATGCCACGTTTCAGATCTTGTACGAGTCGTTTGACGAGTCATTTGATGGACGATGGATCGTTTCTCAGAAAGATGACTACAAAGGTTAGTTTATATTCCTTTTTTTTTTTTTTTTTTTTTTTGATCTGTAGTGATAATGCTCGAGGGTTAATTATTTTGTGATTTTAATAATTAATGATTGGTGTAGTAAGTAGATTTTATTTGAAGTCTGGAGGATATATAAGATTTTTCAATCCAGACTTATAATCTGCGATTAAAGTTGGTCGTTGGTCCTGGACTTTAACAAAGTCAGGATCCTGCACCACAGAACGACTGCATCTGTTGTGTGTGCGTGTGGGAGTGTATTATTGAAATATTAGTTGTTTTGTATGCATGCTATCGGGAATGTTCCTGGACAGGTGTAAACTTTTGATGGGTTGTTATTTTGTGTGTGGTTTAATGTGTATGGTATATAAGAGACCCAGCTTTTCTACTACTGGTCCAGTGGCACTTTGCTTAATTTAGGAATGGAACATAAGAATGCTTTATTTGCCCCATGTAACAAGAAGAAAATTCTAGGAGTTATTTCGTTTGCATTAATATTATACACAAACACCTCAAGAAACATGAGGAACATCCAAAATAATGGTGAAAAGGTCGTTGATTATTGTCTTGAACTGATTAAAATGCAATAAAATGGTTTATTTGCCAGAGAGCTGATTTCATATGTGTGAGAAAATTATCATCCAGAGTTCTCTATGTCAAACTTTATAACTTAATTAGGTTGAGTTTGGAAATTAGGTTGATTCGTTAAGTTGGATGGATGTTAACATTTTCTTTGTGGTTTTTGTTTTAGGTGTATGGAAGCACTCCAAGAGTGAGGGTCATGAAGATTATGGCCTTCTTGTCAGTGAGCCGGCAAGGAAGTATGCGATAGTGAAGGAGCTTGACAAGCCCTTGAGTTTGAAGGATGGAACTGTTGTCCTCCAGTATGAGGTTCGCCTCCAGAATGGTCTTGAATGTGGCGGTGCGTACCTGAAATACCTGCGGCCTCAGGAGGCAGGTTGGGTATCCAAGGAGTTTGACAATGAATCTCCGTATGCTATTATGTTTGGACCTGATAAATGTGGTGCCACAAACAAGGTGCACTTCATCTTAAAGCATAAGAATCCCAAGAGTGGAGAGTACATTGAACACCACCTCAAGAACCCACCCTCTGTGCCCTCTGATAAACTGACTCATGTGTACACTGCCATCTTGAAACCTGATAATGAGTTGAGAATTTTAATTGATGGGGAGGAGAAGAAGAAGGCAAATTTCCTCTCTGCTGATGATTTTGAGCCGCCACTCATTCCTGAGAAGACAATTCCTGATCCAGATGACAAGAAGCCTGAGGATTGGGATGAGAGGGCAAAGATTCCTGACCCTGATGCAGTAAAACCTGATGACTGGGATGAGGATGCTCCCATGGAAATCGAAGATGAGGATGCTGTGAAACCTGAAGGATGGCTGGATGATGAGCCTGAGGAGATAGATGACCCTGAGGCCACAAAACCTGAGGATTGGGATGATGAGGAGGATGGTGAATGGGAGGCCCCAAAGATTGATAACCCAAAGTGTGAAGCAGCCCCTGGATGTGGCGAGTGGAAGAGGCCAATGAAGAGGAATCCTGCGTACAAGGGTAAATGGCATGCTCCACATATTGACAACCCTAATTACAAGGGTATTTGGAAGCCTCAGCAGATTCCAAACCCCAACTATTTTGAGCTTGACAAACCTGACTTTGAGCCTATTGCTGGTGTTGGCATTGAGATCTGGACAATGCAGGATGGTATTTTGTTTGACAACATTTTGATATCGAAGGATGAGAAAGTTGCAGAGTCTATCGGGCTTCCGCATGGAAGCCAAAGTTTGATGTTGAGAAAGAGAAACAGAAGGCTGAGGAAGCAGCTGCTGGATCAGATGGCCTTGCAGGCTTCCAGGTAATGGATTAGGCAGCATTTGATCCATATTACACTTATTATATGATTTTTTTTTTAAGTCTATGTGCTAACCTAATTGTTTAAATTCTTTCCCGCAGAAGAAGGTATTTGACCTCTTGTACAAGGTTGCAGACATTCCTTTCTTGGATGCATACAAACTTAAGATCATTGTAAGTTTGCATAATATTTCATTTTTCTTTTGTGCAATTTATAGAATGGATACCTGAAACTGGTGCTTGTATGACAGGATGTGATTGAGAAGGGAGAGAAACAACCGAACCTTACAATTGGTATCCTTGTCTCCATTGTGGTAGTGATCATCACAGTTCTTTTCAAGATTATTTTTGGTGGAAAGAAGGTTAGTCTTGAATCTCTCAAGTGATGGATTTTCCTGTTTTCATTGTTTATTAACGGCCATGGGTGGTGTTAGTACTTTTGTCTCACTGTGATGGCTAACCATGTGCAGGCGAAAGTGGAGCCGCCAAAAAAACAGAAGCTGCAGAGAGTTCCTCCAGCAAACAAGAGGACAGTGGTGAAAAGGAAGAAGAGACCGAGAAGGAAGAAACTGCTGCTGCTCCTGCTCGTCGGAGGAGACGCGATAATTAAACAAATCGACGGAGGATGCCTGTGGCTATTAGCTGCACTTTTGGTAGATTATCAGCTTAGTTGTTTTCCGTAGCTGGATTCGTGGCTTTTTGCCTTTTTTTCCCCTCTTTTTCCCCTCTTTTGCCTTTGTTTTGAATCACTAAAATGTATGAAGAGTGTATAATTTGAGACAGTCTAATGCTGATATGATTCGTTTTCTGCATTGAAGAAAAAATTGTTATGGCTAATTGGGGAGAGTTTAATTCTCTATCACAGAAAGTAAGGGTGTATCAGCATTGGCTTTGGGTTTCAATTGTTATATTTTATAGTTTAGGGATCTGGATGTCATAAGCTACAAATTTTTCAATTGATACAATTGTGTACTCGGGTGGTATTTTGCTCGAACCTTTTTACAAGTTTTCTATTCAATGAGACCTAATGCCATTCTCAAACTACTCTCCCCATTCACAACCCAACCGTCATCAAATCAACACAAAAAAAAAAAAAAAAAAAAGAATCAACCTTGCTCATCCAATCAACCTTGCTCAAAACATAAAATACAAAGTAAGTTATAGCGACAACAACACAATTGCTTTCACACACATTCCATCGAATATATTATACGCAACAATAAGTTCAATCATTTTAACTACAAATTATTTATTAAGTTACAGTAATTCAAAATTATATGGGTTTTAACATGATTTTGAAATCAATTGTAGGATATTGTAAAATCAATTTAATTTCAAAAAAGAACTGCAATAATTAAAGAATTAACTAATTAAATACCATCAAAAAGAAGAAAAAAACTAATACTAACAAAAAAATAGACATGTTGTCATTGCCAAGGATAGATGCGTTCCCGTCAAAGTTAAGTTGATAAGTCGTCGCTGAGTCGTTGTGAGACATTACTGTAGCATTTTCTTTGTCGAATCTTTGCTGTTGCTGTTGTGGGTTTGGGGTTTGAGAGAGAGAGAGAGAGAGAGAGAGAGAGAGAGAGAGTTGTGAGATACTGATAAGGCATTTGATCTAAAAACTTGTATTTAATGAATTGTAAGAAAAATATGTAGGCAATTTTTTTTTAAAAATTGGTTAATTATATAAATTTCCCCTTTAAACTACGGGTATTTTAATAATTTGTAGTAATTCATTTGTGACAAAAGAACACATCTAATCAACTGGTAAGTCTTGTTTTCTTTTTAAGTGATTCTTGTCCTTTTTAATTGCCTTCACTCACAGTCAGGCGGCACAAATGATAAACACAGAACTTTACTCTTGTTTCGATTGCAACTGGGATCATGCAACTGGAAGCCATTTTCTTCTGGTCATTTTCTTAAATTCAATAGTTTTGCTACACAACAAGGGTCGATAGTGATACGAATGGACGTTGAAAGAAGGAGATTACCTCGCCACTCAAGGAGCTTCAAGCAAATATGAGAAGAAAATTTTTGTCATAGGCTAGATACATACAGTTAATACAAGAAGAAAATTTAGAATTAGAATTTAAAATCTTTTGGGGTTTTTTTTTAATCACTGGTTTGTGAGTTGGTAAGTAAAAATGGGAAACGCAGATTTGCTTTTTTGTTCCTTGTGTCGGAGGTTGTGTCAGTTGTACTGGGATCATGTATTTGGAAATAGCAAATGGGCTCCTCTCGCAGCATTTGGTTTTGCCATAAACATCTATGCATGTTTTTAGAAAGAAGAAGAAGCAACGTCAGAGCAATTAGATCACAATCTGGTCGGCAGCTTGAGATAGTAGATATCGTGTTCTCTATACTTCAGTTTATTGATACATTTATCCATTTTATTTTTTATTCACTAATGATATATGAATTAAGGAATTAAACTTTTTTTTTTATTTTTCATTATTTTTAAATTTTAATTTATTATTTTAATTTATGATATATAAAGAAAATAAGGCAAATAAAGTTAGAATTTATTTTTTTGTACTGAATTCTTTCAATTTAAATATTTTTTTAATCAACTAACACTTAAAAGAGATTTTAAATTAAGGAATTGTTTTTTTTTTTTTCCTTTATTTTAAATTTTAATTTATTATTCTAATTTATAAATTATTTTTTTAAAATTAAAAGGGGCTTGGGTTTGACCAGAATTTTTTCCTGAGCCCTTGTCCGACTTTCCTGTGAAAGTGCCGGGCGAAAGTTTCTTAAGAATGGGTCGGGTGGTTCGGACCTTTTACTAATTCTTAATTGCCAAAAATTGATCAGACAAACAATTTAGAAATGCTTCGGCTTTGCCTCATACCTGATATAACTACCATTACTTTGTCATGAGCATGGACGCAATCTTGTATAGTGAAGGATACTACTTGGCTTTATGGTTTTTCTACTTACACTATAGCTTTTACTTATTCTCAACATGCCTCCTATATTAGTTGTCCGACTATATTTAATCGTTATAAGATAGGAGACTTTCATAACTACATAATCAGTTATAATATATTTTTTATTATTTATCACTTTACATGTATGGTTATAATTTACACTTTACCTTAAAAACAACTCTAAGATAGCCTTGGCCAAAGTAATATACTTATAGTTAACTTGCCTTAATTGAATATCTTTAAAATTGAATATTAAAAAGGAGTAATTTGTCATTTTAATGGGACACTGTGATAAAGACGCCGCTAAAACAGAAAATAACTCGATCATCATTCAAATGACACGATCCTCATGACGGTGATGTTTTATAAGGCACGTTCATAGCTGTGACCGGAAATAATTTGAGATTGAAGCCAGTTATTGGCAATGATTGATCCACCGTCAATCTGTATATGATTTCTAAAAAACAAATCGAAAATCTTTATCCAACATCAATTCTCAGGTAAGCAACTTCACTGCTTACTGAAAGCTTCCACAAAACAAAAACAACAATTTCCTGCACAGAAATATGTTTGATCTGGTTTCCAGAATAAAAGCACGAGTCGAATTTTGGAGCAAGAAAATAGCGGCAGCTCACAAGCAAATATTAACAGAAAATTTGTTTATAAAATTCCCAAATAGAGATGGACAAACTGGGTACGGTCCGCCACTTTCCCCTTATTGTATCATGTGTGAAAAAAAATTGTACCCTCACCTACGACTAAAATTCTACAATAAAAAACAAGAATAAAAAATAAGACAAAACTTGAGCCAAGTTTCCACTGCAAAGTTCGGACTGTTTCTGACTCTGGACGAGAATGATCTCGCCTATAAATTAAGCTCATCTTAGGCCTGTATCTCGTCTCATGTTAGGCCATTAGTTGAATTTTCTCATTTTTTTCTTTAAATTACCACCTCTGGTACAGTTATATGATCATGATCATCATGATCATCGTCGACCTCCAGCAGCCTTTCTAACCTTTGAAGGTAATGGGTCCTCATCATCCAGACTGAATATCTCCCGTACTGCCACATCCCAATCCTAGCAGCCTTGGCTTCCTGCAGAACTTTCCAAGATTCTCAAGGGCAGCCTGTCTGTCTCTAGATCCCCATCTCTTCCTCCTCTCTACCCTTGC
>JASUUG010000917.1:0-42795 GCA_030449905.1 Luvunga scandens | reverse complement strand
AATATGTGCTTTATCTCTCGACCGAGATCTCAATCTGGCCACTCGTTTCATGATGATATGGGTCGTCACTTGAGTAATGGAATACTTTTGTCAAAAAGAGCTGAATGATTTGTTACAAAGGGCTCCACCATCACCGATTATCGCCGAGGGAATCCAAAGCGAAACAATGTTGCTTTTCAAAAATCTGATCATCACCTTCAGATCATTTACCACGAATTTTAATCGCTTCACCCATTTCACATAGTCAACAGAGACCAATACGTGATGACGACCAAAATAAGGGAAAGGTCCCATGAAGTCGATACCCCATACATCAAAATCTCAACCACTAAAATTGGGTTTGAAGGCATCATGTTCCCTTCGTAATGCTCCCCATTCGGTTGACACCTATCACACGAAGAACAAAAATTGTAAGATCTCAAAATACAAATAATAACAAACCACATCAGAATATTTAAGAAATTTGCTTTCTTGAAGACTGAAATGGCCTCCACACGCTTCATGGCGTAATGAAATGATATTTCGAAATTCATTTTCGGGACACATCGTCGATAATTTTGATCTCAGACAATACTTGGAACAGATAGTGGTCATCCTTAAGAAATTCTTTATTTCTCGCAAAAAAATTTGGCCTTGTCCTCGCGCATTCAACAATGCTCCTAAGTTTACTCAGAATAAGATAGTTAACTATATCAAGATACCATGGTAATACTTCCACACTCATTAGTTGTTCATCCTAAATGATTCCATTTAATGGGAAATGGTCTCCTGTGAATCGTATCAAAATTCTGACGGATGCATTTGTCCAGAACAACATTTTCGTGCTCCCTCTTATCCTCGATTTCAAAGTCAAATTCTTCTCTAACTGCTTAGCGGGAGGAAGATTGGAAATAAGATCCACCTTGGCCTTATCAACCTCAATACCTTTCGAAATGACGTGGACCGAGAACAACACTCGCTTTTACCATAAAATGGCATTTCTCCCAATTTGCGACCAAATTCTTCTTACGCATCTCCTCGTAAATCACATGATGATGTAAACATTGATCAAATGAATCACCAAAAACAGAAAATCATCCATAAAAGACTTCAAGGAATCGCTCAACCATATCAAAATGCTTAACATTTAACGCTGAAATGCAGCAGGGCATTACAATCCAAATGGCATTCTCCTATATGCAAAAGCGCTGCGGCAAGTGAGTGGTTTTCTCGATCTTTTAGTATATAATCGGGATATTCCAGAAACCATCTGTAAAGCAATAAAATTCATGACCGCTAATCTATCAAGCATTTGATCAATAAATGGTGTAGGAAATGATCTTTACGTGTGATGTAATTCAACTTTCTATAATCAATGCATACACGCCATCCTTTGAAGCACGGTAGGATAATTCACACGCATTGCACCATCGGGGATTCCTACGCTGGGGGACAACTTGTACAGATCGACCTACTTAACTATCGATTGGTAAACGATACCGCCTAATAGCGCTTTAAGGACTTCACTTCTAACTACTTTTCATGTTGGTTTAACCGACGTTGCATTTCCCTGGAGTTTAGCATTTTCATCAAGGTGAATGTAATGCACACACTAATCGTGGGGTTTATACCTTTTACGCTTCTACGGGTCCATCCTAACGCCTCCTCAGGCACTTTCAAAACTTCCAACAACTTACCTTTTGTTCTTCTATTCAGGGATGATGAAATGGATTACGGGTAGAAAGTGCTTTCTTCTCCCAAAATGTATATTCCAAAGTGTCGCAGAATGGCTCGAGTTTAGTTTCGGGTGGTGATTCCGATGACGCATCGAGTTTCTTCCTCCGACGGTGCTAGTCACTCCACCTCTTAACTTCCATTTGTTAAAGGTCCATGGATGGTGCTGAATTACGGTTGGCGTTAACCTCATCTACCGATCTTCAATATCAAAATCCAAACCAAAGCCGAAAGTTAAAACATAAGCCAGGTCATCACCGAGGTGCTCGAAAGAAAATTATTATCAATTAATTCTTCTATCCAATCCACATCAACAATTTTATCATCTCGTGACGAGGGTTTGTTTGGCAACGTTGAAGATATTTAGTTCCATCGCCATATTGCCAAAAGACAAATCGTATATTTCCGGGCCCGCATTGAACGCCGTGACTACATGTTGTGAAAGTCATCCTGCAAGATAACAGGATCTTCTTCCTCAATCCGACCTGAGTGTCAATTACAATAAAATCACCAGAAAATAAAACTTATCTACCGTATAAAGACGCCCTCCACAATACCACGAGGTTTTTTCACGGATCGACCGTGTCAGAAACACCACCGAGTCCAGTCGAGATTCTCCTAATTCAAGTTTCACAAATATCAGTGAAGGAAATGATTTACACTAGCCCTAAAGTTCAACAAAGATTCTCAATCGCGTGTCTCCCCATACTACGCAGATAAATGAGCCCCTGGCTCCTCAGATTTTTTATAAGTTTACGGGCCGGAGTAGAAACTAACGCTTTCTGCTAAAAACGCCTTCTTCGAATCAACATGAATGTTTCTCTTTTAGTACAAAGTTCTTTAAAACTTGCATAAGATGGGCACTTGTTTTATAGCATCAAGATCAAAGTGGATGTTAACACTTACATGCTTAAAGATTTCAAAAATCTCACTGAGATTTTCCCTTCTTTTCATGCACCAACCTCCCGGAAACGGAGCTTTCGAACGTATTCTCGGTCAGTTTCTTCTTTCTCCTAATGACGAGTCTTCTTCATTTACCGTACAATTGAGTTGCTTTTGGTGATCGATTCCACTTTGTTGTCGATTTCTTTTCCTTTTCGCAAGGTCATGACGGGCTTTGACCTCTCCATGCCACTGGAACTCGGTACTTACTTCACGCACTCCTTGTGATTAGCACTGTGACTTGGGAATTTTCCTTTTCTCAGCACAAGGCGTTCAATCGACGCGTTGTCTCCACCATTTTTTCAAGGTTAAATCGATTATTTATGAAATAAACCCGCTTCATCCTATTTCTTCAGTCATCAATGGTGCGCTTTTGTTGCGATTTTAGAGTAAAGATTCTTGAAATTGAAACGCATCCTCCATGGTCTAGTCGCTGAGAATAGTTTGCCCTCGATTATATGGTCTAAATGGTGGTCGAGAGGTTTGAGGATTTCGGAAATTGGCTTCGCATCAACGGAGCCGAGCTGAGCCGTCCATTCTGCTGGGAATCCTCACTGAAAATCGGGTCTCTCCATCCATTATTATATGTGTCGAAAGGGTCGTAGGTCGATGGCTTTCATTACACCCATGGTATTGCCGATCCGAAAACTTGTAGTCCCCGGGCATGTGGTTCCATTAATTTAAATCCTAACGATGCTATTTGCGACGGAAAGACCTTCAACTATGTCTTTGACTTTTTTAATTTCCGAACTGACTCGCTTAATGTGAACCTCATTCACCCCCTTTAACTCTTCTAAGACTTCCCGAGCTTAACGACCGCATTATTGGGAAATTATCCGCTTGTCGCCTAAGAAATCCCAAATCTCCGATGCACTTTTGACATTAGCTCTCCTCCACTTGTTGCCATTAGCCATTCTGCACATCGGCAATAATCCCTCCAAAAGTATCATTGACGCCATTTTCGTATCCATGACATGGACACTTTGAGTAGCCCATCAATCGCCCCATGCTTCAAAATTGCTCATCTTCTCTTCGTAAACTCAAATTTCCCCGGCACAAGATTGGTTTTATGTATTGGGAAATATTTATTCAAAAATTTTGTTACCATTTGTTCCCTATGATGTAATGCTATTAGCAGTAAATGCATTGAACCATGAACGAGCTCTATCCTTTAAAGAAAATGGAATAATCTAAGCTTAACATCATCATCCAAAATTTCATATTTAAAAGTTTGATGATAGCATGAAATCATTCAGATGATTATACTGGATCTTCATTTTCTAGGCCATGAATGTTTGGAGACAATTTAGCACACTGTTTTAATTCAAAACTCCTAAAGCAGCCTACATTCTTCGATCGATGCACGATGTGCCTGTTAGCTAAGGGACCAAGTAGTCCTTAAATGGCCTTCTCGGCTAAAGGTTGCAAAATCCATTTCAAATTTTTTTTAATTGTAACGTGCTTCACAGGGCTAAGTGTTTTTTCTAATTCAAAATTTATAGCTCAAGATTCGTAATCAGACCACGACCATGCATGCAAATGAAAAAATGATAACAAAATTAATAAAGATAAATAAGATGAGAAATTACAATACTAACCTTATTACGTCTACAATTTGTTATGAAAACAACTCAAGTGCTATATATAAAAAGAAAATACGTGAAACAAATTAAAATAAATTAAGAGGCGTTTGAACCCGCTCGATTTACAAAATAAAAAAATAAATACTTAAAATTAAATTACGTAAATTTAAAAGAGAAAGAAAAGAAAAGAAAATAATACCTACTTCAAAATGTAATTTCACTTTTTTTTTTCTCTTTTTAATAATAATAAAAAAAAATATTACAAGGAAACAAATAAAATAAATAAATAAAGAAGAAAAATTCTACAAATTAAAATACTTACTCTCCTGGCAACGGCGCCTTCAAAAACTTGCTTGCAAGGGTAAAATTTTATTGAACTCGCAAGTGCACGAATCTATTGTAGAATAGATTAATGGTGACGAAAGTGTCATCCCACGAGTGAGTGCGGATTTAATTATGTGACTTAATTTTCTCGAGTTGGGGTTGGATTTATAATGAAAACGGCGATGAATATATTAATTTAAATTAAAGTCAAGAATAAACTATTAAAATAAAATGTCGGATCTCCTGATCTCAGCCTCAAATACTTAACTATCGCTTAATATTCATTATTAAGCACCAATTAAATCACGAAGGGAACTTCCACTCATCATGAACCACACTTTAATAGATATGGTGCTAAGGGCTTCCTAAATAAATAAGAATAACTTGCCTTCAGTGAGGCGTTATTCCAATTTGATATCCGTGACAAGATTATTACTATCTTCTACCTAAAAGTCAAAACAACCACATAAATTAAAGGGAAGGAAAAGAATTTACCAAATTAAGCCCATTGAGCACGTTGAGATTTCACCTTCAACCTAAGCTTGAAAGGAAATTAGCCACTCATAATTTAACAAGGTAAAATGGGGGGAATTTTATTAAAATACGAGAAAATACAAGACGGGAGATGGAATTAGAGAAAATGAGTCCAAAAATGGATTCAGGTGCTGCAAATGTGGGTGAGCCCCTTTTTATAGATAAACCGAGAAATCATGGCCATCCGATTAAAACAATTTGGACGCCATCGCGCCACGGGCAAGTTCCTACGATTGAACACATCATCGCGCTGTTATCTGCGTATACGCATGTACCGTACACACGTTGGCCCACTAACATTCTGCCACGCCACCGTCAACATTTTTTGGTCCAATGTTCGACACGCCATCCGGTCCAACGCCACATCATCGGCCACCATGTTGGCCAATGCCACATCATTCGTCTAATCAAATGCCGCCACGTCATCGATAGTGCCACGCTATCGTGACAGCTTGCCACGCCAAAGATACAAGACATGTGAACAAAGTACGTGGAATGTTGTCGCAGACTAAGATCAGATATATCAACCGCATCAGACACAGAAACAATGCAGACTGCATATGTGAACAAAGACCATTTTTTCTTTATGCTCCTCCTAAGGTTTTCGACTTCCAGTTCAAAAGTGCTGTCCGTTTTTCCATCTCCGGGATCTCTCATTGTTGTGGAAATGACCATGATATCCCCTAAAATACATAAAATACTTTAATTGTACAAAATAAAATATACATAATTAATTACAAGTGGACTTATGACATAAAATAGGATGTTGCTGAGACTTGAAGTGTAAATGGTGATTTTCTCCATCGTAAATACACACTTTCTAGTGACTTATCAAAGGTCAAGTTATGCCTTCCTTTGCTCGAATGCAAAGGCACATGCTCATGCCTGCTGCACGCGACACTCTCTTGCTTATTACTATTAAATACTTCCACTTCTTTTCTCCGGTTTTGCTTGAATCGGACGAGTTGGCCCACCCGCTTGGGCACCCGTCACAAGCGGTAAGATGGCCGTAAAACGAGTTTGAGCTCGGAAAGGGATCTCCGCTTTTCTCCCGCCACCGACCCCACCAAACCTGACGACGCCAGCCAAAATCCCATGACGACGCCGAACGCTAAATTTACTCACAACTCCGTGTGCTATAGCTCACGGATTTTGGCCTTTTCTGATGGAAAATGGGAGCAGGGCCTCCCAAATAAGCTTTGCCATTTCTTCGAACCTTAATTTTGTGTTTTGTTTTCGGCCCAGTTCTTGTAGCACAAATTTTTTAACGTTCTAACTTTTTTCAACAATAAGACACTTAAATTGGGCCGAAAACGACGTTCGACCTCAATCAAAGACTCTTTTGCCAATGCTCGACTGTCGAAATCGTTATTAATGCATTTATAAAATTTGCATCTTAGATCCAAATACGAAATTAGGCCAAGATCCGTGAGCGATATTTTACACGGCCTTGCCCTTGCTCAATGGGTGGCTTGAAAACTTGGCCGCGGGTGGCTGGTGCCATGGCCTGGCCTTGGCCACCGAGTGGCTGTATTCTTCAAATATTATTGGCCGCGGGGTTCAAAACAACATATCTAATATTGGCCGCATTTGGCTGGGTGCCATGGCCTTCCGCTGGCTGGCTGGGTGGCATGGCAATCGAGCGGGTGGACGCGTTTTTGGCCTTGGCCACCGGGTGGCACCACTCGGCTTGGCCTTGGCCGCGGCTGGCTCACCCCCCAAAAACAAGTATATTGAAAGGCAGGTCGTGATTTTTTCACGATGGTAGAAAAACACTGTGAAATACTATTAAATACAAAGAGAAAAATATTTCCGGCCGAGGCAAGGATAGGGAGCTTTGTGGCCTCACGTGTGCCTTGGCGTTGGCCGCGGGTGGCTGCATGGCTTGACCTTGGCCAAGGGCGAGCATTTGGCCAAAATGTGAGCACACGGTCCTCGCCGCTTCTTCGTATTCTTGGACCAAAAACTGAGATCCACACCTACCTTCCACTTCTTTCTCCGGTTTTGCCTGAATCGACGAGTGGGCCTACCCGCTTGGGCACCCGCCATTTTGCCGGTAAGATGGCCGTAAAAACGAGTTTCGAGCTCGGAATGGGATTCCGTTTTCTCCGCCACCGACTCCCACCAAAACCCGACGACGCCAGCCCAAAAATCCCACGACGCCCCTGAACGCGAATTTGGCCACAATCCGTGTGCTATAGCTCACGGATTTTGGCCTTTTTCTGGCGGAAAATGGGACCCAGCCAGGGCGCATTATTTTTAAGCCATTTCTTCGGCACGCAGCCAGCCATTTCTAGGAGCCCCAAGGCCCAGTTGTGCGTGCGATGGCCTTGGCCTTGGCCTCGGGGTGGCTGTGTTCCAAGGCCTTGGCCGCGGGCTGGCTGCGTGCCTAGGCCTTGGCCGCGGGCTGGATGCGTGCCTAGGCCTTGGCCGCGGGCTGGCTGGGTGCCATGGCCTTGGCCGCGGGGTGGACGCGTGCCTTGGCCTTGGCCACGGGGTGGCTGCGTGCCTCGGCCTTGGCCTTGGCCGCGGGCTGGCTCCGTGCCTTGCTCGAAATGCAGCACATGCTCGCGACCAAGGCAGGTCGCACACTCTCACGCACACACAACACACACTCCGGCCGCGCTCCCGAGGCAAGAATAGGGAGCTCGAGCATGGCCCTGTGCCTTGGCGTTGGCCGCGGAGTGGCTGCGTGGCTTGGCCTTGGACGCGGGCGAGCAGCTGGCCAAAATGTGAGCACACTGTCCTCGCCGTTTCTTCGTATTCTTGGACCAAGAACTGAGATCCACACCTACCTTCCACTTCTTTCTCCGGTTTTGCCTGAATCGGACGAGTTGGCCCACCCGTTTCGGCACCCGTTCGCTGCCGGTAAGGTGGCCGTAAAACGAGTTTCGGAGCTCGGAATGGGATTCCGTTTTCTCCCGCCACCGACTCCCACCAAACCCGACGACGCCAGCCCAAAATCCCATGCCACCCCCGAAATGCTAAATTTGGCCACAATCCGTGTGATTATTTTTTCTGCCGGAAAAATGGGAGCAGAGCCTCCCGCATTATTTTTGCCATTTCTTCGAGCGGAAAGCAGTACTTTCGCCTTGAGGAAGCCCCCGGCCCAGTTCTACCACAATCGGACCAATTCGAGGGCACGTTTCGTCCCCTCTTCGCACCCCCGCACCCTCGGTAAATCGGCCTGAAAACGAGGTTCGGACCTCTAAATCGACTCCCCTCTTTTCCGACGTTCGACTGTCGCACGTATCTAATGCATCAACCCAAAATCCCGCACCGCCCCAGAAACACGAAAGTAGGCCAAGATCCGTGAGCGACAGCACACGGCCTTGGCCTTGGCCGCGGGGTGGCTGCGTGCCTAGGCCTTGGCCGCGGGGTGGCTGGGTGCCATGGCCTTGGCCTTGGCCACCGGGTGGCTGTGTGCCAAGGCCTTGGCCACCGGGTGGCTGTGTGCCAAGGCCTTGGCCACCGGGTGGCTGTGTGCCAAGGCCTTGGCCGCGGGGTGGCTGCGTGCCTAGGCCTTGGCTGCGGGCTGGCTGGGTGTCATGGCCTCGGCCGCGGGGTGGACGCGTGCCTAGGCCTTGGCCACGGGGTGGCTGCGTGCCTCGGGCTTGGCCTTGGCCGCGGGCTGGCTATGTGCCTTTCTCGAAATGCAGCATATGCTCGCGACCAAGGCAGGTCGTACACTCTCACGCACACACAACACACACTCCGGCCGCGCTCCCGAGGCAAGGATAGGGAGCTCGAGCGTCGCCCTGTGCCTTGGCGTTGGCCGCGGGGTGGCTGCATGGCTTGGCCTTGGCCGCGGTCGAGCATTTGGCCAAAATGTGAGCACACGGTCCTCGCCGTTTCTTCGTATTCTTGGACCAAAAACTGAGATCCAGACCTACCTTCTACTTCTTTCTCCGGTTTTGCCTGAATCGGACAAGTGGGCCCACCCGTTTGGGCACCCGTTCGCTGCCGGTAAGATGGCCGTAAAACGAGTTTCGGAGCTCGGAATTCGATTCCGTTTTCTCCCGCCACCGACTCCCACCAAACCCGACGACGCCAGACCAAAATCCCACGACACCCCCGGAACGCGAAATTTGGCCACAATCTGTGTGCTATAGCTCACGGATTTGGGCCTTTTCTGGCGGAAAAATGGGCGCTGGGCCTCCCGCATTCTTTTTGCCATTTCTTCGAGTGGAAAGCAGTACTTGCGCCGTGAGGAGGCCCCCGGCCCAGTTCTACCACAATCGGACCAATTCGAGGCACGTTTCGTCCCCTTTTCGCACCCCCGCACCCTCGGTAATTCTGCAGTAAAACGAGGTTCGGACCTCGAAATCGACTCCCATCTTTTCCAACGCTCGACTGTCGCACGTATCTAATGCATCACCCCAAAATCCCGCACCGCCCCGCAAACGCGAAAGTTGGCCAAGATCCGTGAGCTACAGCACACGTCCGTGGCTTTGGCCGCGGGGTGGCTGCGTGCCATGGCCTTGGACTTGGCCGCAGGGTGGCTGTGTGCCATGCCCTTGGCCTTGGCCTCGGAGTGGCTGTGTGCCATGCCCTTGGCCTTGGCCTCGGAGTGGCTGCGTGCCAAGGCCTTGGCCTCGGAGTGGCTGCGTGCCAAGGCCTTGGCCTCGGAGTGGCTGCGTGCCAAGGCCTTGGCCGCGGGCTGGCTGCGTGCCTAGACCTTGGCCGCGGGCTGGCTGGGTGCCATGGGCTTGGCCGCGGGCTGGCTGGGTGCCCTGGCCTTGGCCGCAGGTTGGATGCGTGCCTTGGCCTTGGCCACGGGGTGGCTGCGTGCGTCGGCCTTGGACTTGGCCGCAGGCTGGCTCCGTGCCTTGCTCAAAATGCAGCACATGCTCGTGACCAAGGCAGGTCGCACACTCTCGCGCACACACAACACACACTCCGCCCGCGCTCCCGAGGCAAGGATAGGGAGCTCGACCGTGGCCCTGTGCCTTGGCGTTGGCCGCGGGGTGGCTGCGTGGCTTGGCCTTGGACGCGGGCGAGCATTTGGCCAAAATGTGAGCACACGGTCCTCGCCTTTTCTTCGTATTCTTGGACCAAAAACTGAGATCCACACCTACCTTCCACTTCTTTCTCCGGTTTTGCCTGAATCGGACAAGTTGGCCCACCCGTTTGGTCACCCGTTCGCTGCCGGTAAGATGGCCGTAAAACAAGTTTCGGAGCTCGAAATTGGATTCCGTTTTCTCCCACCACCGACTCCCACCAAACCCGACGACGCCAGCCCAAAATCCCACCCCGCCCCCGAAACGCGAAATTTGGCCACAATCCGTGTGCTATAGCTCACGGATTTTGGCCTTTTCTGGCGGAAAAATGGGCGCAGGGCCTCCCGCATTATTTTTTCCATTTCTTCGAGCGGAACGCAGTACTTGCGCCATGAGGAGGCCCCCAGCCCAGTTCTACGGCCATCTTTTCCGACGTTCGACTGTCGCACGTATCTAATGCATCACCCCAAAATCCCGCACCGCCACGGAAACGCGAAAGTTGGCCAACATCCGTGAGCGACAGCACGCGGCCTTGGCCGTGGCCGCGGGGTGGCTGGGTGCCATGGGCTTGGCCTTGGCCACTGGGTGGCTGTGTGCCAAGGCCTTGGCCACCGGGTGGCTGTGTGCCAAGGCCTTGGCCGCGGGGTGGCTGCGTGCCTAGGCCTTGGCTGCGGGCTGGCTGGGTGTCATGGCCTCGGCCGCGGGGTGGACGCGTGCCTAGGCCTTGGCCACGGGGTGGCTGCGTACCTCGGCCTTGGCCCCGGGCTGGCTACGTGCCTTTCTCGAAATGCAGCATATGCTTGCGACCAAGGCAGGTCGCACACTCTCACGCACACACAACACACACTCCGGCCGCGCTCCCAAGTCAAGGATAGGGAGCTCGAGCGTGGCCCTGTGCCTTGGCGTTGGCCGCGGGGTGGCTGCATGGCTTGGTCTTGGCCGCGGGCGAGCATTTTGCCAAAATGTGAGCACACGGTCCTCGCCGTTTCTTCGTATTCTTGGACCAAAAACTGAGATCCACACCTACCTTCCACTTCTTTCTCCGATTTTGCCTGAATCGGACGAGTGGGCCCCCCCGTTTGGGCACCCGTTCGCTGCCGGTAAGATGGCCGTAAAACGAGTTTCGGAGCTCGGAATGGGATTCCTTTTTTTCCCGCCACCGACTCCCACCAAACCCGACCACGCCAGCCCAAAATCCCACGCCGCCCCCGAAACGCGAAATTTGGCCACAATCCGTGTGCTATACTCTAACCTTCCCGACCACGCTTTTACCTTTTGTCGGGCATTGGAAAGAAAATAGTAAAGAAAAAACGAAAGTAGTAAATAGATAAAGAAATTGTCGGTTCCGTCGTCTCTATGATTACTTCTTAAACGGTGAGGCCCTCTCTATACACCGGAGCCACTTTCTTCATTTAATCAATTCTATTGGTAACTTGTACAGTTACCACTCTTCGGCTCTACCCATGAATTTTCTAGTAATAGGTCTTTCATAACGAGATAGAGCTTATACTGTAACGGTATTTAATTATCAAGATTGTTGGGGTAGCTGACCTTGTTAGTCCATTCTTGCAAGAGTCGAAAGATAATCTTTCTGCTTTTTTATAGTATTTCCCCCGCTTAATGGATAACTATTTGTTACCAATGGGGAATTCTTTCTCACCTTAAATTGCAAATTGAGGTGGTGGAATTTGCGCCAGTGGCAACCATCAATTATAGCTCATGGATTTTGGCCTTTTCCGGGGGAAAAATGGGCGCAGGGCCTCCCGCATTATTTTCGCCATTTCTTCGAGCGGAAAACAGTACTTGCGCCGTGAGGAGGCCCCGGCCCAGTTCTACCACAATCGGACCAATTCGCGGGCATGTTTCGTCCCCTTTTCGCACCCCCGCACCCTCGGTAAATTGGCCGTAAAACGAGGTTCGGACCTCGAAATCGACTCCCCTCTTTTCCAATGCTCGACTGTCCCACCTATCTAATGCATCACCCCAAAATCCCGCACAGCCCCGGAAACGCGAAAGTTGGCCAAGATCCGTGAGATACAGCACACGGCCTTGGCCTTGGCCGCGGGGTGGCTGCGTGCCATGGCCTTGGCCTTGGCCTTGGCCGCGGGGTGGCTGCGTGCCATGGCCTTGGCCTTGGCCTCGGGGTGGCTGCGTGGGATTTTTCGTTGGTGTTGTCGGTATTGGTGGGGGTTCGCCGTGGGAGAGAGCGGAAGTCGATTCCGGGCTCCGAAACTCGTTTTGTGGCTATTTTTCCCGAGTGCGGCGCTCTGTGCCTTGGCCGCAAGCATGTGCTGCATTTCGGCCAAGGCCAAGGCACGCAGCCAGCCCCACGGCCAAAGCCAACGCCTAGGCACGCAGCCACCCCACGGCCAAGGCCAAGGCACCCAGGCAGCCCGCGGCGAAGGCTTAGGCACGCAGCCACCCCGCGGCCAAGGCCAAGGATCCCAGCCACCCAGTGGCCGAGGCCAAGGCAAGCAGCCCGCCCGCGCGCGGCATCAACGGCCAATACAGAAACCGGGCGGGGCCCAAGCATCTGTCCGACTTTGTTTGGGCCGAAATTTTAGGAGGTGACGTATTTCGACTGAAGTTATCTTAAGGGACTGAAAAGTTGTTCAAACAGCGCGGATGCTCCGGGCCCCATTTTTCGGGCCAAAATGGCGAAAGACCGTCCGCTGTACCTCACGGATCTGGGCCAACTTTCTTGTTTTCGGGGCGGTGCAGGATTTTGGGGTTATGCATTAGATACGTGCGACAGTCAAACGTCGCAAAAGACGGGAGTCGATTCCGATGTCCGAACCCCGTTTTACGGCCGATTAACCGAACATGCGGGGTGCGAAAAGGGGACGAAACGTGCCCGCGAATTGTTCCGATTGTGGCAGAGCTGGGCCGGGGGCCTCCTCACACTCCAAGTACTCTTTTCCGCTCAAAGAAATGGCGAACAAGACGCAGGGGGCCTGGGCCCATGTTTCCGCCGAAATGGGCAAAATCCGTGAGCGAAAAACAGTACTTGCGCCGTGAGGAGGCCCCGGCCCAGTTCTACCACAATCGGACCAATTCGCGGGCACGTTTCGTCCCCTTTTCGCACCCCCGCACCCTTGGTAAATCGGCCGTAAAACGAGGTTCGGACCTCGAAATCGACTCCCCTCTTTTCCAACGCTCGACTGTCGCACGTATCTAATGCATCACCCCAAAATCCCGCACAGCCCCGGAAACGCGAAAGTTGGCCAAGATCCGTGAGATACAGCACACGGCCTTGGCCTTGGCTGCGGGGTGGCTGCGTGCCATGGCCTTGGCCTTGGCCTTGGCCGCGGGGTGGCTGCGTGCCATGGCCTTGGCCTTGGCCTCGGGGTGGCTGCGTGGGATTTTTCGCTGGTGTTGTCGGTATTGGTGGGGGTTCGCCGTGGGAGAGAGCGGAAGTCGATTCGGGCTCGAAACTCGTTTTGTGGCTATTTTTCCTGAATGCGGCGCTCTGTGCCTTGGCCGCAAGCATGTGCTGCATTTCGGCCAAGGCCAAGGCACGCAGCCAGCCCCGCGGCCAAAGCCAACGCCTAGGCATGCAGCCACCCCACGGCCAAGGCCAAGGCACCCAGCCAGCCCGCGGCGAAGGCTTAGGCACGCAGCCACCCCGCGGCCAAGGCCAAGGATCCCAGCCACCCAGTGGCCGGGGCCAAGGCAAGAAGCCCGCCAGCGCGGCATCAACGGCCAATGCAGAAACCGGGCGGGGCCCAAGCATCTGTCCGACTTTGTTTGGGCCGAAATTTTAGGAGGTGACGTATTTCGACTGAAGTTATCTTACGGGACTGAAAAGTTGTTTAAACAGCGCGGATGCTCCGGGCCCCATTTTTCGGGCCAAAATGGCGAAAGACCGTGCGCTGTACCTCACGGATCTGGGCCAACTTTCTTGTTTTCGGGGCGGTACAGGATTTTGGGGTTATGCATTAGATACGTGCGACAGTCAAACGTCGCAAAAGACGGGAGTCGATTCCGATGTCCGAACCCCGTTTTACGGCCGATTAACCGAACGTGCGGGGTGCGAAAAGGGGACGAAACGTGCCCGCGAATTGTTCCGATTGTGGCAGAGCTGGGCCGGGGGCCTCCTCACGCTCCACGTACTCTTTTCCGCTCGAAGAAATGGCGAACAAGACGCAGGGGGCCTGGGCCCATGTTTCCGCCGAAATGGGCAAAATCCGTGAGCGAAAAGCAGTACTTGCGCCGTGAGGCGCCCCCGGCCCAGTTCTACCACAATCGGACCAATTCGAGGGCACGTTTCGTCCCCTTTTCGCACCCCCGCACCCTCGGTAAATCGGCCGTAAACGAGGTTCGACCTCGAAATCGACTCCCCTCTTTCCAACGCTCGACTGTCGGACGTATCTAATGCATCACCCCAAAATCCCGCACAGCCCCGAAACGCGAAAGTTGGCCAAGATCCGTGAGATACAGCACACGGCCTTGGCCTTGGCTGCGGGTGGCTGCGTGCCATGGCCTTGGCCTTGGCCTTGGCCGCGGGTGGCTGCGTGCCATGGCCTTGGCCTTGGCCTCGGGTGGCTGCGTGGGATTTTTCGCTGGTGTTGTCGGTATTGGTGGGGGTTCGCCGTGGGAGAGAGCGGAAGTCGATTCCGGGCTCCGAAACTCGTTTTGTGGCTATTTTTCCTGAATGCGGCGCTCTGTGCCTTGGCCGCAAGCATGTGCTGCATTTCGGCCAAGGCCAAGGCACGCAGCCAGCCCCGCGGCCAAAGCCAACGCCTAGGCATGCAGCCACCCCACGGCCAAGGCCAAGGCACCCAGCCAGCCCGCGGCGAAGGCTTAGGCACGCAGCCACCCCGCGGCCAAGGCCAAGGATCCCAGCCACCCAGTGGCCGGGGCCAAGGCAAGAAGCCCGCCCGCGCGCGGCATCAACGGCCAATGCAGAAACCGAGCGGGGCCCAAGCATCTGTCCGACTTTGTTTGGGCCGAAATTTTAGGAGGTGACGTATTTCGACTGAAGTTATCTTACGGGACTGAAAAGTTGTTTAAACAGCGCGGATGCTCCGGGCCCCATTTTTCGGGCCAAAATGGCGAAAGACCGTGCGCTGTACCTCACGGATCTGGGCCAACTTTCTTGTTTTCGGGGCGGTACAGGATTTTGGGGTTATGCATTAGATACGTGCGACAGTCAAACGTCGCAAAAGACGGGAGTCGATTCCGATGTCCGAACCCCGTTTTACGGCCGATTAACCGAGCGTGCGGGTGCGAAAAAGGGGACGAAACGTGCCCGCGAATTGTTCCGATTGTGGCAGAGCTGGGCCGGGGGCCTCCTCACGCTCCACGTACTCTTTTCCGCTCGAAGAAATGGCGAACAAGACGCAGGGGGCCTGGGCCCATGTTTCCGCCGAAATGGGCAAAATCCGTGAGCGAAAAGCAGTACTTGCGCCGTGAGGAGGCCCCCGGCCCACTTCTACCACAATTGGAACAATTCGAGGGCACGTTTCGTCCCCTTTTCGCACCCCCGCACCCTCGGTAAATCGGCCGTAAAACGAGGTTCGGACCTCGAAATCGACTCCCCTCTTTTCCAACGCTCGACTGTCGGACGTATCTAATGCATCACCCCAAAATCCCGCACAGCCCCGGAAACGCGAAAGTTGGCCAAGATCCGTGAGATACAGCACACGGCCTTGGCCTTGGCTGCGGGGTGGCTGCGTGCCATGGCCTTGGCCTTGGCCTTGGCCGAGGTGGCTGCGTGCCATGGCCTTGGCCTTGGCCTCGGGGTGGCTGCGTGGGATTTTTCGCTGGTGTTGTCGGTATTGGTGGGGGTTCGCCGTGGGAGAGAGCGGAAGTCGATTCCGGGCTCCGAAACTCGTTTTGTGGCTATTTTTCCTGAATGCGGCGCTCTGTGCCTTGGCCGCAAGCATGTGCTGCATTTCGGCCAAGGCCAAGGCACGCAGCCAGCCCCGCGGCCAAAGCCAACGCCTAGGCATGCAGCCACCCCACGGCCAAGGCCAAGGCACCCAGCCAGCCCGCGGCGAAGGCTTAGGCACGCAGCCACCCCGCGGCCAAGGCCAAGGATCCCAGCCACCCAGTGGCCGGGGCCAAGGCAAGAAGCCCGCCCGCGCGCGGCATCAACGGCCAATGCAGAAACCGGGCGGGGCCCAAGCATCTGTCCGACTTTGTTACGGCCGAAATTTTAGGAGGTGACGTATTTCGACTGAAGTTATCTTACGGGACTGAAAAGTTGTTTAAACAGCGCGGATGCTCCGGGCCCCATTTTTCGGGCCAAAATGGCGAAAGACCGTGCGCTGTACCTCACGGATCTGGGCCAACTTTCTTGTTTTCGGGGCGGTACAGGATTTTGGGGTTATGCATTAGATACGTCGACAGTCAAACGTCGCAAAAAGACGGAGTCGATTCCGATGTCGAACCCGTTTTACGGCCGATTAACCGAGCGTGCGGGTGCGAAAAGGGGACGAAACGTGCCCGCGAATTGTTCGATTGTGGCAGAGCTGGGCCGGGGCCTCCTCACGCTCCACGTACTCTTTTCCGCTCGAAGAAATGGCGAACAAGACGCAGGGGGCCTGGGCCCATGTTTCCGCCCGAAATGGGCAAAATCCGTGAGCGAAAAGCAGTACTTGCGCCGTGAGGAGGCCCCCGCCCACTTCTACCACAATTGGAACAATTCGAGGGCACGTTTCGTCCCCTTTTCGCACCCCCCGCACCCTCGGTAAATCGGCCGTAAACGAGGTTCGACCTCGAAATCGACTCCCCTCTTTTCCAACGCTCGACTGTCGGACGTATCTAATGCATCACCCCAAAATCCCGCACAGCCCCGAAACGCGAAAGTTGGCCAAGATCCGTGAGATACAGCACACGGCCTTGGCCTTGGCTGCGGGTGGCTGCGTGCCATGGCCTTGGCCTTGGCCTTGGCCGCGGGGTGGCTGCGTGCCATGGCCTTGGCCTTGGCCTCCGGGTGGGTGCGTGGGATTTTTCGCTGGTGTTGTCGGTATTGGTGGGGGTTCGCCGTGGGAGAGAGCGGAAGTCGATTCCGGGCTCCGAAACTCGTTTTGTGGCTATTTTTCCTGAATGCGGCGCTCTGTGCCTTGGCCGCAAGCATGTGCTGCATTTCGGCCAAGGCCAAGGCACGCAGCCAGCCCCGCGGCCAAAGCCAACGCCTAGGCATGCAGCCACCCCACGGCCAAGGCCAAGGCACCCAGCCAGCCCGCGGCGAAGGCTTAGGCACGCAGCCACCCCGCGGCCAAGGCCAAGGATCCCAGCCACCCAGTGGCCGGGGCCAAGGCAAGAAGCCCGCCCGCGCGCGGCATCAACGGCCAATGCAGAAACCGGGCGGGGCCCAAGCATCTGTCCGACTTTGTTTGGGCCGAAATTTTAGGAGGTGACGTATTTCGACTGAAGTTATCTTACGGGACTGAAAAGTTGTTTAAACAGCGCGGATGCTCCGGGCCCCATTTTTCGGGCCAAAATGGCGAAAGACCGTGCGCTGTACCTCACGGATCTGGGCCAACTTTCTTGTTTTCGGGGCGGTACAGGATTTTGGGGTTATGCATTAGATACGTGCGACAGTCAAACGTCGCAAAAGACGGGAGTCGATTCCGATGTCCGAACCCCGTTTTACGGCCGATTAACCGAACGTGCGGGGTGCGAAAAGGGGACGAAACGTGCCCGCGAATTGTTCCGATTGTGGCAGAGCTGGGCCGGGGGCCTCCTCACGCTCCAAGTACTCTTTTCCGCTCGAAGAAATGGCGAACAAGACGCAGGGGGCCTGGGCCCATGTTTCCGCCGAAATGGGCAAAATCCGTGAGCGAAAAGCAGTACTTGCGCCGTGAGGAGGCCCCCGGCCCACTTCTACCACAATTGGAACAATTCGAGGGCACGTTTCGTCCCCTTTTCGCACCCCGCACCCTCGGTAAATCGGCCGTAAACGAGGTTCGACCTCGAAATCGACTCCCCTCTTTTCCAACGCTCGACTGTCGGACGTATCTAATGCATCACCCCAAAATCCCGCACAGCCCCGAAACGCGAAAGTTGGCCAAGATCCGTGAGATACAGCACACGGCCTTGGCCTTGGCTGCGGGTGGCTGCGTGCCATGGCCTTGGCCTTGGCCTTGGCCGCGGGTGGCTGCGTGCCATGGCCTTGGCCTTGGCCTCGGGTGGCTGCGTGGGATTTTTCGCTGGTGTTGTCGGTATTGGTGGGGGTTCGCCGTGGGAGAGAGCGGAAGTCGATTCCGGGCTCCGAAACTCGTTTTGTGGCTATTTTTCCTGAATGCGGCGCTCTGTGCCTTGGCCGCAAGCATGTGCTGCATTTCGGCCAAGGCCAAGGCACGCAGCCAGCCCCGCGGCCAAAGCCAACGCCTAGGCATGCAGCCACCCCACGGCCAAGGCCAAGGCACCCAGCCAGCCCGCGGCGAAGGCTTAGGCACGCAGCCACCCCGCGGCCAAGGCCAAGGATCCCAGCCACCCAGTGGCCGGGGCCAAGGCAAGAAGCCCGCCCGCGCGCGGCATCAACGGCCAATGCAGAAACCGGGCGGGGCCCAAGCATCTGTCCGACTTTGTTTGGGCCGAAATTTTAGGAGGTGACGTATTTCGACTGAAGTTATCTTACGGGACTGAAAAGTTGTTTAAACAGCGCGGATGCTCCGGGCCCCATTTTTCGGGCCAAAATGGCGAAAGACCGTGCGCTGTACCTCACGGATCTGGGCCAACTTTCTTGTTTTCGGGGCGGTACAGGATTTTGGGGTTATGCATTAGATACGTGCGACAGTCAAACGTCGCAAAAGACGGGAGTCGATTCCGATGTCCGAACCCGTTTTTTACGGCCGATTAACCGAACGTGCGGGTGCGAAAAGGGGACGAAACGTGCCCGCGAATTGTTCCGATTGTGGCAGAGCTGGGCCGGGGGCCTCCTCACGCTCCACGTACTCTTTTCCGCTCGAAGAAATGGCGAACAAGACGCAGGGGGCCTGGGCCCATGTTTCCGCCGAAATGGGCAAAATCCGTGAGCGAAAAGCAGTACTTGCGCCGTGAGGAGGCCCCCGGCCCACTTCTACCACAATTGGAACAATTCGAGGGCACGTTTCGTCCCCTTTTCGCACCCCCGCACCCTCGGTAAATCGGCCGTAAAACGAGGTTCGGACCTCGAAATCGACTCCCCTCTTTTCCAACGCTCGACTGTCGGACGTATCTAATGCATCACCCCAAAATCCCGCACAGCCCCGGAAACGCGAAAGTTGGCCAAGATCCGTGAGATACAGCACACGGCCTTGGCCTTGGCTGCGGGGTGGCTGCGTGCCATGGCCTTGGCCTTGGCCTTGGCCGCGGGGTGGCTGCGTGCCATGGCCTTGGCCTTGGCCTCGGGGTGGCTGCGTGGGATTTTTCGCTGGTGTTGTCGGTATTGGTGGGGGTTCGCCGTGGGAGAGAGCGGAAGTCGATTCCGGGCTCCGAAACTCGTTTTGTGGCTATTTTTCCTGAATGCGGCGCTCTGTGCCTTGGCCGCAAGCATGTGCTGCATTTCGGCCAAGGCCAAGGCACGCAGCCAGCCCCGCGGCCAAAGCCAACGCCTAGGCATGCAGCCACCCCACGGCCAAGGCCAAGGCACCCAGCCAGCCCGCGGCGAAGGCTTAGGCACGCAGCCACCCCGCGGCCAAGGCCAAGGATCCCAGCCACCCAGTGGCCGGGGCCAAGGCAAGAAGCCCGCCCGCGCGCGGCATCAACGGCCAATGCAGAAACCGGGCGGGGCCCAAGCATCTGTCCGACTTTGTTACGGCCGAAATTTTAGGAGGTGACGTATTTCGACTGAAGTTATCTTACGGGACTGAAAAGTTGTTTAAACAGCGCGGATGCTCCGGGCCCCATTTTTCGGGCCAAAATGGCGAAAGACCGTGCGCTGTACCTCACGGATCTGGGCCAACTTTCTTGTTTTCGGGGCGGTACAGGATTTTGGGGTTATGCATTAGATACGTGCGACAGTCAAACGTCGCAAAAGACGGGAGTCGATTCCGATGTCCGAACCCCGTTTTACGGCCGATTAACCGAACGTGCGGGGTGCGAAAAGGGGACGAAACGTGCCCGCGTTGTTCGATTGTGGCAGAGCTGGGCCGGGGCCTCCTCACGCTCCACGTACTCTTTTCCGCTCGAAGAAATGGCGAACAAGACGCAGGGGCCTGGGCCCATGTTTCCGCCGAAATGGGCAAAATCCGTGAGCGAAAAGCAGTACTTGCGCCGTGAGGAGGCCCCCGGCCCACTTCTACCACAATTGGAACAATTCGAGGGCACGTTTCGTCCCCTTTTCGCCCCCCCGCACCCTCGGTAAATCGGCCGTAAACGAGGTTCGACCTCGAAATCGACTCCCCTCTTTTCCAACGCTCGACTGTCGGACGTATCTAATGCATCACCCCAAAATCCCGCACAGCCCCGGAAACGCGAAAGTTGGCCAAGATCCGTGAGATACAGCACACGGCCTTGGCCTTGGCTGCGGGGTGGCTGCGTGCCATGGCCTTGGCCTTGGCCTTGGCCGCGGGGTGGCTGCGTGCCATGGCCTTGGCCTTGGCCTCGGGGTGGCTGCGTGGGATTTTTCGCTGGTGTTGTCGGTATTGGTGGGGTTCGCCGTGGGAGAGAGCGGAAGTCGATTCGGGCTCGAAACTCGTTTTGTGTCTATTTTGCCTGATTGGGGCGGTCTGTGCCTTGGCCGCAAGCATGTGCTGCATTTCGGCCAAGGCCAAGGCACGCAGCCAGCCCCACGGCCAAAGCCAACGCCTAGGCACGCAGCCACCCCACGGCCAAGGCCAAGGCACCCAGGCAGCCCGCGGCGAAGGCTTAGGCACGCAGCCACCCCGCGGCCAAGGCCAAGGATCCCAGCCACCCAGTGGCCGAGGCCAAGGCAAGAAGCCCGCCAGCGCATCAACGGCCAATGCAGAAACCGGGCGGGGCCCAAGCATCTGTCCGACTTTGTTTGGGCCGAAATTTTAGGAGGTGACGTATTTCGACTGAAGTTATCTTAAGGGACTGAAAAGTTGTTCAAACAGCGCGGATGCTCCGGGCCCCATTTTTCGGGCCAAAATGGCGAAAGACCGTCCGCTGTACCTCACGGATCTGGGCCAACTTTCTTGTTTTCGGGCGGTACAGGATTTTGGGGTTATGCATTAGATACGTCGACAGTCAAACGTCGCAAAAAGACGGAGTCGATTCCGATGTCGAACCCGTTTCGGCCGATTAACCGAACGTGCGGGGTGCGAAAAGGGGACGAAACGTGCCCGCGAATTGTTCCGATTGTGGCAGAGCTGGGCCGGGGCCTCCTCACGCTCCACGTACTCTTTTCCGCTCGAAGAAATGGCGAACAAGACGCAGGGGGCCTGGGCCCATGTTTCCGCCGAAATGGGCAAAATCCGTGAGCGAAAAGCAGTACTTGCGCCGTGAGGAGGCCCCCGGCCCACTTCTACCACAATTGGAACAATTCGAGGGCACGTTTCGTCCCCTTTTCGCACCCCCGCACCCTCGGTACATCGGCCGTCAAACGAGGTTCGACCTCGAAATCGACTCCCCTCTTTTCCAACGCTCGACTGTCGGACGTATCTAATGCATCACCCCAAAATCCCGCACAGCCCCGGAAACGCGAAAGTTGGCCAAGATCCGTGAGATACAGCACACGGCCTTGGCCTTGGCTGCGGGGTGGCTGCGTGCCATGGCCTTGGCCTTGGCCTTGGCCGCGGGGTGGCTGCGTGCCATGGCCTTGGCCTTGGCCTCGGGGTGGCTGCGTGGGATTTTTCGCTGGTGTTGTCGGTATTGGTGGGGGTTCGCCGTGGGAGAGAGCGGAAGTCGATTCCGGGCTCCGAAACTCGTTTTGTGGCTATTTTTCCTGAATGCGGCGCTCTGTGCCTTGGCCGCAAGCATGTGCTGCATTTCGGCCAAGGCCAAGGCACGCAGCCAGCCCCGCGGCCAAAGCCAACGCCTAGGCATGCAGCCACCCCACGGCCAAGGCCAAGGCACCCAGCCAGCCCGCGGCGAAGGCTTAGGCACGCAGCCACCCCGCGGCCAAGGCCAAGGATCCCAGCCACCCAGTGGCCGGGGCCAAGGCAAGAAGCCCGCCCGCGCGCGGCATCAACGGCCAATGCAGAAACCGGGCGGGGCCCAAGCATCTGTCCGACTTTGTTTGGGCCGAAATTTTAGGAGGTGACGTATTTCGACTGAAGTTATCTTACGGGACTGAAAAGTTGTTTAAACAGCGCGGATGCTCCGGGCCCCATTTTTCGGGCCAAAATGGCGAAAGACCGTGCGCTGTACCTCACGGATCTGGGCCAACTTTCTTGTTTTCGGGGCGGTACAGGATTTTGGGGTTATGCATTAGATACGTGCGACAGTCAAACGTCGCAAAAGACGGGAGTCGATTCCGATGTCCGAACCCGTTTTACGGCCGATTAACCGAGCGTGCGGGTGGTGCGAAAAGGGGACGAAACGTGCCCGCGAATTGTTCGATTGTGGCAGAGCTGGGCCGGGGCCTCCTCACGCTCGACGTACTCTTTTCCGCTCCAAGAAATGGCGAACAAGACGCAGGGGCCCTGGGCCCATGTTTCGGCCGAAATGGGCAAAATCCGTGAGCGAAAAGCAGTACTTGCGCCGTGAGGAGGCCCCCGGCCCAGTTCTACCACAATCGGAACAATTCGAGGGCACGTTTCGTCCCCTTTTCGCACCCCCGCACCCTCGGTAAATCGGCCGTAAAACGAGGTTCGGACCTCGAAATCGACTCGCCTCTTTTCCGACATTCGACTGTCGCACGTATCTAACGCATTACCCGAAAATCCCGCACCGCCCCGGAAACGCGAAAGTTGGCCAAGATCCGTGAGCGACAGCACACGGCCTTGGCCTTGGCCGCGGGGTGGCTGGGTGCCATGGCCGCGGCCTGGCCCACGGGTTGGCTGCGTGCCATGGCCTTGGCCTTGGCCTCGGGGTGGCTGCGTGGGATTTTTCGCTGGTGTTGTCGGTATTGGTGGGGGTTCGCCGTGGGAGAGAGCGGAAGTCGATTCCGGGCTCCGAAACTCGTTTTGTGGCTATTTTTCCTGAATGCGGCGCTCTGTGCCTTGGCCGCAAGCATGTGCTGCATTTCGGCCAAGGCCAAGGCACGCAGCCAGCCCCGCGGCCAAAGCCAACGCCTAGGCATGCAGCCACCCCATGGCCAAGGCCAAGGCACCCAGCCAGCCCGCGGCGAAGGCTTAGGCACGCAGCCACCCCGCGGCCAAGGCCAAGGATCCCAGCCACCCAGTGGCCGGGGCCAAGGCAAGAAGCCCGCCCGCGCGCGGCATCAACGGCCAATGCAGAAACCGGGCGGGGCCCAAGCATCTGTCCGACTTTGTTTGGGCCGAAATTTTAGGAGGTGACGTATTTCGACTGAAGTTATCTTACGGGACTGAAAAGTTGTTTAAACAGCGCGGATGCTCCGGGCCCCATTTTTCGGGCCAAAATGGCGAAAGACCGTGCGCTGTACCTCACGGATCTGGGCCAACTTTCTTGTTTTCGGGGCGGTACAGGATTTTGGGGTTATGCATTAGATACGTGCGACAGTCAAACGTCGCAAAAAGACGGAGTCGATTCCGATGTCGAACCCGTTTTACGGCCGATTAACGAGCGTGCGGGTGCGAAAAGGGGGACGAAACGTGCCCGCGAATTGTTCCGATTGTGGCAGAGCTGGGCCGGGGGCCGCCTCACGCTCCACGTACTCTTTTCCGCTCGAAGAAATGGCGAACAAGACGCAGGGGGCCTGGGCCCATGTTTCCGCCGAAATGGGCAAAATCCGTGAGCGAAAAGCAGTACTTGCGCCGTGAGGAGGCCCCCGGCCCACTTCTACCACAATTGGAACAATTCGAGGGCACGTTTCGTCCCCTTTTTGCACCCCCGCACCCTCGGTAAATCGGCCGTAAAACGAGGTTCGGACCTCGAAATCGACTCCCCTCTTTTCCAACGCTCGACTGTCGCACGTATCTAATGCATCACCCCAAAATCCCGCACAGCCCCGGAAACGCGAAAGTTGGCCAAGATCCGTGAGATACAGCACACGGCCTTGGCCTTGGCTGCGGGGTGGCTGCGTGCCATGGCCTTAGCCTTGGCCGCGGGGTGGCTGCGTGCCATGGCCTTGGCCTTGGCCTCGGGGTGGCTGCGTGGGATTTTTCGCTGGTGTTGTCGGTATTGGTGGGGGTTCGCCGTGGGAGAGAGCGGAAGTCGATTCCGGGCTCCGAAACTCGTTTTGTGGCTATTTTTCCTGAATGCGGCGCTCTGTGCCTTGGCCGCAAGCATGTGCTGCATTTCGGCCAAGGCCAAGGCACGCAGCCAGCCCCGCGGCCAAAGCCAACGCCTAGGCATGCAGCCACCCCACGGCCAAGGCCAAGGCACCCAGCCAGCCCGCGGCGAAGGCTTAGGCACGCAGCCACCCCGCGGCCAAGGCCAAGGATCCCAGCCACCCAGTGGCCGGGGCCAAGGCAAGAAGCCCGCCCGCGCGCGGCATCAACGGCCAATGCAGAAACCGGGCGGGGCCCAAGCATCTGTCCGACTTTGTTTGGGCCGAAATTTTAGGAGGTGACGTATTTCGACTGAAGTTATCTTACGGGACTGAAAAGTTGTTTAAACAGCGCGGATGCTCCGGGCCCCATTTTTCGGGCCAAAATGGCGAAAGACCGTGCGCTGTACCTCACGGATCTGGGCCAACTTTCTTGTTTTCGGGGCGGTACAGGATTTTGGGGTTATGCATTAGATACGTGCGACAGTCAAACGTCGCAAAAGACGGGAGTCGATTCCGATGTCCGAACCCCGTTTTACGGCCGATTAACCGAACATGCGGGGTGCGAAATCGGGACGAAACGTGCCCGCGAATTGTTCCGATTGTGGCAGAGCTGGGCCGGGGGCCTCCTCACACTCCAAGTACTCTTTTCCGCTCGAAGAAATGGCGAACAAGACGCAGGGGCCCTGGGCCCATGTTTCCGCCGAAATGGGCAAAATCCGTGAGCGAAAAGCAGTACTTGCGCCGTGAGGAGGCCCCCGGCCCACTTCTACCACAATTGGAACAATTCGAGGGCACGTTTCGTCCCCTTTTCGCACCCCCGCACCCTCGGTAAATCGGCCGTAAAACGAGGTTCGGACCTCGAAATCAACTCGCCTCTTTTCCGACATTCGACTGTCGCACGTATCTAACGCATTACCCGAAAATCCTGCACCGCCCCGGAAACGCGAAAGTTGGCCAAGATCCGTGAGCGACAGCACACGGCCTTGGCCTTGGCCGCGGGGTGGCTGGGTGCCATGGCCGCGGCCTGGCCCACGGGTTGGCTGTGTGCCAAGGCCTTGGCCGCGGGGTGGCTGCGTGCCTAGGCCTTGGCCGCGGGCTGGCTGGGTGCCATGGCCTTGGCCGCGGGGTGGACGCGTGCCTAGGCCTTGTCCACGGGGTGGCTGCCACGGGGTAGCTGCGTGCCTCGGCCTTGGCCTTGGCCGCGGGCTGGCAAAGTGCCTTTCTCGAAATGCAGCATATGCTCGCGACCAAGGCAGGTCGCACACTCTCACGAACACACAACACACACTCCGGCCGCGCTCCCGAGGCAAGGATAGGGAGCTCGAGCGTCGCCCTGTGCCTTGGCGTTGGCCGCGGGGTGGCTGCATGGCTTGGCCTTGGCCGCGGGCGATCATTTGGCCAAAATGTGAGCACACGGTCCTCGCCGTTGCTTCGTATTCTTGGACCAAAAACTGAGATCCACACCTACCGTCCACTTCTTTCTCCGGTTTTGCCTGAATCGGATGAGTGGGCCAACCCGTTTGGGCACCCGTTCGCTGCCGGTAAGATGGCCGTAAAACGAGTTTCGTTGCTCGGAATTGGATTCCGTTTTCTCCCGCCACCGACTCCCACCAAACCCGACGACGCCAGCCCAAAATCCCACGCCGCCCCCGAAACGCGAAATTTGCCCACAATCCGTGTGCTATAGCTCACGGATTTTGGCCTTTTCCGGGGGAAAAATGGGCGCAGGTCCTCCCGCATTATTTTCGCAATTTCGTTGAGCGGAAAACAGTACTTGCGCCGTGAGGAGGCGCCCGGCCCAGTTCTACTACAATCGGACCAATTCGCGGGCACATTTCGTCCCCTTTTCGCACCCCTGTACTCTCGGAAAATCGGCCATAAAACGAAGTTCGGACCTCGAAATCGACTCCCCTTATTTCCAACCCTCGACTGTCGCACGTATCTAATGCATCACCCCAAAATCCCACACCGCCCCGGAAACGCGAAAGTTGGCGAAGATCCGTGAGCTACAGCACACGGCCTTAGCCTTGGCCGCGGGGTGGCTGCGTGCCATGGCCTTGGCCTTGGCCGCGGGGTGGCTGCGTGCCGTGGCCTTGGCCTTGGCCTCGGGGTGGCTGCGTGCCAAGGCCTTGGCCGCGGGCTGGCTGCGTGCCTAGGACTTGGCCGCGGGCTGGCTGGGTGCCATGGCCTTGGCCGCGGGCTGGACGCGTGCGTTGGCCTTGGCCACGGGGTGGCTGCGTGCCTCGTCCTTGGCCTTGGTGGCGGGCTGGCTCCGTGGCTTGCTCGAAATGCAGCACATGCTCGCGACCAAGGCAAGTCGCACACTCTCACGCACACACAACACACACTCCGGCCGCGCTCCCGAGGCAAGGATAGGGAGCTCGAGCGTGGCCCTGTGCCTTGGCGTTGGCCGCGGGGTGGCTGCATGGCTTGGCCTTGGCCGCGGGCGAGCATTTGGCCAAAATGTGAGCACACGGTCCTCGCCGTTTCTTCGTATTCTTGGACCAAAAACTGAGATCCACACCTACCTTCCACTTCTTTCTCCGGTTTTGGCTGAATCGGACGAGTTGGCCCACCCGTTTGGGCAGCCGTTCGCAGCCGGTAAGATGGCCGTAAAACGAGTTTCGGAGCTCGGAATTGGATTCCGTTTTCTCCCACCACCGACACCCACCAAACCCGACGACGCCAGCCCAAAATCCCACGCCGCCGCCGCAATGCGAAATTTGGCCACAATCCGTGTAATATAGCTCACGGATTTTGGCCTTTTCTGGCGGAAAAATGGGCGCAGGGCCTCCCGCATTATTTTCGCCATTTCTTTGAGCGGAAAGCAGTACTTGCGCCGTGAGGAGGCCCCGGGCCCAGTTCTACCACAATCGGACCAATTCGAGGGCACGTTTCGTGCCCTTTTCTCACCCCCGCACCCTCGGTAAATCGGCCGTAAAACGAGGTTCGGACCTCGAAATCGACTCCCCTCTTTTCCGACATTCGACTGTCGCACGCATCTAATGCATCACCCCAAAATCGCGCACCGCCCCGGAAACGTGAAAGTTGGCCAAGATCCGTGAGCGACAGCACACGGCCTTGGCCTTGGCCGCGGGGTGGACGCGTGCCTAGGCCTTGTCCACGGGGTGGCTGCCACGGGGTAGCTGCGTGCCTCGGCCTTGGCCTTGGCCGCGGGCTGGCACGGGCCTTTCTCGAAATGCAGCATATGCTCGCGACCAAGGCAGGTCGCACGCTCTCATGCACACACAACACACACTCTGGCCGCGCTCCCGAGGCAAGGATAGGGAGCTCGAGCGTGGCCCTGTGCCTTGGCGTTGGCCGCGGGGTTTCTGCATGGCTTGGCCTTGGCCGCGGGCGAGCATTTGGCCAAAATGTGAGCACACGGTCCTCGCCGTTTCTTCGTATTCTTGGACCAAAAACTGAGATCCAGACCTACCTTCCACTTCTTTCTCCGGTTTTGCCTGAATCGGACAAGTGGGCCCACCCGTTTGGGAACCCGTTCGCTGCCGGTAAGATGGCCGTAAAACGAATTTCGGAGCTCGGAATTGGATTCCATTTTCTCCCGCCACCGACTCCCACCAAACCCGACGACGCCAGCCCAAAATCCCACGCCGCCCACGAAACGCGAAATTTGGCCACAATCCGTGTACTATAGCTCACGGATTTTGGCATTTTCCGGGGGAAAAATGGGCGCAGGGCCTCCCGCATTATTTTCGCCATTTCTTTGAGCGGAAAGCAGTACTTGCGCCGTGAGGAGGCCCCCGGCCCTGTTCTACCACAATCGGACCAATTCGAGGGCACGTTTCGTCCCCTTTTCGCACCCCCGCACCCTCGGTAAATCGGCCGTAAAATGAGGTTCGGACCTCGAAATCGACTCCCCTCTTTTCCGACGTTCGACTGTCGCACGTATCTAATGCATCACCCCAAAATCCCGCACCGCCCCGGAAACGCGAAAGTTGGCCAAGATCCGTGAGCGACAGCACACGGCCTTGGCCTTGACCGCGGGGTGGCTACTTGCCTAGGCCTTGGCCACGGGGTGGCTGCGTGCCTAGGCCTTGGACGCGTGCCTAGGCCTTGGCCACGGGGTGGCTGCGTGCTTCGGCCTTGGCCTTGGCCGCGGGCTGGCTACGTGCCTTTCTCGAAATGCAGCATATGCTCGCCACCAAGGCAGGTCACAGACTCTCACGCACACACAACACACACTCCGGCCGCGCTCCCGAGGCAAGGATAGGGAGCTCGAGCATGGCCCTGTGCCTTGGCATTGGCCGCGGGGTGGCTGCATGGCTTGGCCTTGGCCGCGGGCGAGCATTTGGCCAAAATGTGAGCACACGGTCCTCGCCGTTTCTTCGTATTCTTCGACCAAAAACTGAGATCCACACCTACCTTCCACTTCTTTCTCCGGTTTTGCCTGAATCGGACGAGTTGGACCACCCGTTTTGGCACCCGTTCGCTGCCGGTAAGATGGCCGTAAAACGAGTTTCGGAGCACGGAATTGGATTCCATTTTCTCCAACCACCGACTCCCACCATAGCCGACGACACCAGCCCAAAATCCCACGCCGCCCCCGAAACACGAAATTGGGCCACAATCCGTGTGCTATAGCTCACGGATTTTGGCCTTTTCTGGCGGAAAAATGGGTGCAGGGCCTCCCGCATTATTTTTGCCATTTCTTCAAGCGGAAAGCAGTACTTGCGCCGTGAGGAGGCCCCCGGCCCAGTTCTACCACAATCGGACCAATTCGCAGGCACGTTTCGTCCCCTTTTCGCACGCCCGCACCCTCGGTAAATCGGCCGTAAAACGAGGTTCGGACCTCGAAATGGACTCCCCTCTTTTCCGACGTTCGACTGTCGCACGTATCTGATGCATCACCCCAGAATCCCGCACCGCCCCGGAAACGCGAAAGTTGGCCAAGATCCATGAGCGACAGCACATGGACTTGGCCTTGGCCACGGGGTGGCTGCGGGCCATGGCCTTGGCCTTGGCCTCGGGGTGGCTGCATGCCATGGCCTTGGCCTTGGCCACCGGGTGGCTGTCTGCCAAGGTCTTGGCCGCGGGCTGGCTGGCTGCCATGGCCTTGGCCACTGGCTGGCTGGGTGCCATGGCCTTCTCCGCGGGGTGTCTGCGTGCCTCGGCCACGGCCACGGGGTGGCTGCATGCCTCGGCCTTGGGCTTGGCCGCGGGCTGGCTACATGCCTTTCTCGAAATGCAGCATATGCTCGTGACCAAGGCAGGTCGCACACTCTCACGCACACACAACACACACTCCGGCCGCACTCCCTAGGCAAGGATAGGGAGCTCGAGCGTGGCCCTCTGCCTTGGCACTGGCCGCGGGGTGGCTGCGTGGCTTGGCCTTGGCCGCGGGGGAGCATTTGGCCAAAATGTGAGCACACGGTCCTCGCCGTTTCTTCGTATTCTTCGACCAAAAACTGAGATCCACACCTACCTTCCACTTCTTTCTCCGGTTTTGCCTGAATCGGACGAGTTGGACCACCCGTTTTGGCACCCGTTCGCTGCCGGTAAGATGGCCGTAAAACGAGTTTCGGAGCACGGAATTGGATTCCATTTTCTCCAACCACCGACTCCCACCATAGCCGACGACACCAGCCCAAAATCCCACGCCGGCCCCGAAACACGAAATTGGGCCACAATCCGTGTGCTATAGCTCACGGATTTTGGCCTTTTCTGGCGGAAAAATGGGTGCAGGGCCTCCCGCATTATTTTTGCCATTTCTTCGAGCGGAAAGCAGTACTTGCGCCGTGAGGAGGCCCCCGGCCCAGTTCTACCACAATCGGACCAATTCGAGGGAACGTTTCATCCCCTTTTCGCACCCCCGCACCCTCGGTAAATTGGCCGTAAAACGAGGTTCGGACCTGAAAATCGACTCCTCTCTTTTCCGACGTTCGACTGTTGCATGTATCTAATGCATCACCCCAAAATCCCGCACCGCCCTGGAAACGCGAAAGTTGGCCAAGATCTGTGAGCGACAGCACACGGCCTTGGCCTTGGCCGCAGGGTCGCCGCGGGCCATGGCCTTGGCCTAGGCCTCGGGGTGGCTGCCTGCCATGGCCTTGGCCTTGGTCACCGGGTGGCTGTGTGCCAAGGCCTTGGCCGCGGGCTGGCTGGGTGCCATGGCCTTGGCCGCGGGCTGGCTCCGTTCCTTGCTCGAAATGCAGCACATGCTCGCGACCAAGGCAGGTCGCACACTCTCACGCGCACACAACACACACTCGGGCCGCGCTCCCGAGGCAAGGATAGGGAGCTCGAGCGTGGGCCTGTGCCTTGGCGTTGGCCGCGGGGTGGCTGCGTGGCTTGGCCTTGGCCGCGGGCGAGCATTTGGCCAAAATGTGAGCACACGGTCCTCGCCGTTTCTTCGTATTCTTGGACCAAAAACTGAGATCCACACCTACCTTCCACTTCTTTCTCCGGTTTTGCCTGAATTGGACAAGTGGGCCCACCCGTTTGGGCACCCGTTCGATGCCGATAAGATGGCCGTAAAACGAGTTTCGGAGCTCGGAATTGGATTCCGTTTTCTCCCATTTTGGGCTGGCGTCGTCGGGTTTGGTGGTAGTTGGTGGTGGGAGAAAACGGAATCCAATTCCGAGCTCCGAAACTCGTTTTACGGCCATCTTACCGGCAGCGAACGGGTGCCCAAACGGGTGGGCCCACTCGTCCGATTCAGGCAAAATCGGAGAACGAAGTGGAAGGTAGGTGTGGATCTCAGTTTTTGGTCCAAGAATACAAAGAAACGGCGAGGACCATGTGCTCACATTTTGGCCAAATGCTCGCCCGCGGCCAAGGCCAAGCCATTCAGCCACCCCGCGGCCAACGCCAAGGCACAGGGCCGCGCTCGAGCTCCCTATCCTTGCCTAGGGAGCGCGGCCGGAGTGTGTATTGTGTGTGCGTGAGAGTGTGCGACCTGCCTTGGTCGCGAGCATATGCTGCATTTCGAGAAAGGCACGTAGCCAGCCCGCGGCCAAGGCCAAGGCCGAGGCACGCAGCCACCCCGTGGCCAAGGCCTAGGCACGCGACCACCCCGCGGCCAAGGCCATGGCACCCAGCCAGCCAGCGGCCAAGGCCTAGGCACGCAGCCACCCCACGGCCAAGGCCTAGGCACGCAGCCACCCCATGGCCAAGGCCTTGGCACACAGCCACCTGGTGGCCAAGGCCAAGGCCATGGCACCCAGCCAACCCGCGGCCAAGGCCTAGGCATGCAGCCACCCAGCGGCGAAGGCCAAGGCCGTGTGCTGTCGCTCACGGATCTTGGCCTACTTTCGCGTTACAGGGGCGGTGCGGGATTTTGGGGTGATGCATTAGATACGTGCGACAGTCGAGCGTTGGAAAAGAGGGGATTCGATTTCGAGGTCCGAACCTCGTTTTACGGCCGATTTACCGAGGGTGCGGGGTGCGAAAAGGCGACGAAACGTGCCCGCGAATTGGTCCGATTGTGGTAGAACTGGGCCGGGGGCCTCCTCACGGCGCAAGTACTGTTTTCCACTCGAAGAAATGGCGAAAATAATGCGAGAGGCCCTGCGCCCATTTTTCCGCCGGAAAAGCCCAAAATCCGTGAGCTATAGCACACGGATTGTGGCTAAATTTCGTGTTTCGGGGGCGGCATGGGATTTTGGACTGGCGTCGTCGGGTTTGGTGGGAGTCGGTGGCGGGAGAAAACGAAATCCAATTCCAAGCTCCGAAACTCATTTTACGGCCATCTTACCGGCAGCGAACGGGTGCCCAAACGGGTGGGCCAACTCGTCGGATTCAGGCAAAACCGGAGAAAGAAGTGGAAGGTATGTGTGGATCTCAGTTTTTGGTCAAAGAATACGAAGCAACGGCTAGGACCGTCTGCTCACATTTTGCCCAAATGCTTGCCCGCGGCCAAGGCACGCGGCCACCCCGCGGCCTAGGCCAAGGCACAGGGCCACGCTTGAGCTCCCTATCCTTGCCCTGGAAGCGCGGCCCAAGTTTGTGTTGTGTCTGCGCGAGAGTGTGCGACGTGCCTTGGTCACGAGCATGTGATGCATTTCGAGCAAGGCACGCAGCCAGCCCGCGGCCAAGGCCATGGTACACAGCCACCCCGCGCCCAAGGCCTAGGCACGCAGCCACCCCGCGGCCAAGGCCAAGGCCATGGCACCCAGCGGCAAGGCCAAGGCACGCAGCCACCCCGTGGCCAAGGCCAAGGCCATGGCGCCCAGCCACGCCGCTGCCAAGGCCTAGGCATGCAGCCACCGCGCGGCCAAGGACGTGTGCTGTGGCTCACGGATCATGGCCAAATTTTGCGTTTCCGGGGCGGTGTTGGATTTTGGGTTGATGCATTAGATACGTGCGACAGTCGAATGTCGGAGAAGACCGGAGTCGATTCCGAGGTCCGAACCACCTTTTACGCCCGATTTACCGAACGTGCGGGGGTGTGAAAAGGGGACGAAACGTGCCCGCGAATTGGTCCGGTTGTGGTAGAACTGGGCTGGGGGCCTCCTCACGGTGCTAGTACTGTTTTGCGATCGAAGAAATGGCGAAAATAATGCGGGAGGCCCTGCGCCCATTTTTCCGCCCGAAAAGGCCAAAATCCGTGAGCTATAGCACAAGGATTGCGGCCAAATTTCGTATTTCGGGGGCGGTGTGGGATTTTTGGGGGCGTGGTCGGGTTTGGTGGGAGTCGGTGGCGGGAGAAAACGGAATCCAATTCCGAGCTCCGAAACTCATTTTACGGCCATTTTATCGCCAGAGAACGGGTGCCCAAATGGGTGGGCCAACTCGTCCGATTCAGGCAAAACCGGAGAAAGAAGTGGAAGGTAGGTGTGGATCTCAGTTTTTGGTCAAAGAATACGAAGCAACGGCGAGGACCGTGTGCTCACATTTTGCGCAAATGCTCGCCCGCGGCCAAGGCCCGCGGCCACCCCGCGGCCAAGGCCAAGGCACAGGGCCACGCTCGAGCTCCCTATCCTTGCCCCGGAAGCGCGGCCCAAGTTTGTGTTGTGTGTGCGCGAGAGTGTGCGACGTGCCTTGGTCGCGAGCATGTGCTGCATTTCGAGCAAGGCACGGGGCCAGCCGCGGCCAAGGCCAAGGCACGCAGCCACCCCGCGGCCAAGGCCAAGGCCAAGGCACGCAGCCACCCCGCGGCCAAGGCCAACGTAATGGCACCCAGCCACGCCTCTGCCAAGGCCTAGGAACGTAGCCACCCCGCGGCCAAGGCCGTTTGTTGTAGTCACGGATCTTGGCCAACTTTCGCTTTTCCGGGGTGGTGCGGGATTTTGGGGTGATGCATTAGATACGTGCGACAGTCGAACGTCGGAGAAGACGGGAGTTGATTCCGAGGTCCGAACCTCGTTTTACGGCCGATTTACCGAACGTGCGGGGGTGCGAAAACGGAACGAAACGTGCCCGCGAATTGGTCCGGTTGTGGTAGAACTGGGCCGAGGGCCTCCTCACAGCACACGGATTGCCGCCAAATTTCGTGTTTCAAGGGCGGCGTGGGATTTTTGGCTGGCGTGGTCGGGTTTGGTGGGAGTCGGTGGTGGGAGAAAACCGTTATCCAATTCCGAGCTCCGAAACTCGTTTAACAGCCATTTTACCACCAGAGAACGGGTTCCCAAACGGGTGGGCCAACTCGTCGGATTCAGGCAAAACCGGAGAAAGAAGTGGAAGGTAGGTGTGGATCTCAGTTTTTGGTCCAAAAATACGAAGCAACGGCGTGGACCATGTGCTCACATTTTCGAAAAATGCTCGCCCACGGCCAAGGCCAAGACCAAGGGACGCGGCCACCCCGCGGCCAACGCCTAGGCACGCCGCCACCCCGCGGCCAAGGCCGTGTGCTGTAGCTCACGGATCTTAGCCAACTTTTGCGTTTCCAGGGCTGTGCGGGATTTTGGGGTGATGCGTTAGATAAGTGCGACAGTCGAACGTCGGAGAAGACGGGAGTCGATTCCGAGGTCCGAACCTCGTTTTACGGCCGATTTACCGAACGTACGGTGGTGCGAAAAGGGGACGAAACGTGCCCGCGAATTGGTCCGGTTGTGGTAGAACTGGGCCGGAGGCCTCCTCACGGTGCTAGTACTGCTTTGCGCTCGAAGAAATGGCAAAAATAATGCGGGAGGCCCTGCGCCCATTTTTCCGCCCGAAAAGGCCAAAATCCGTGAGCTATAGCACACGGATTGTGGCCAAATTTCGCGATTTGGGGGCGGCGTGGGATTTTTGGCTGGCGTGGTCTGGTTTGGTGGGAGTCGGTGGCGGTAGAAAATGGAATCCAATTCCGAGTTCCGAAACTCGTTTTACGGCAATTTTACCGCCAGAGAACGGGTGCCCAAACGGGTGGGCCAACTCGTCCGATTCAGGCAAAACCGGAGAAAGAAGTGGAAGGTAGGTGTGGATCTCAGTTTTTGGTCCAAGAATGCGAAGCAACGGCGAGGACCGTGTGCTCACATTTTGGCAAAATGCTCGCCCATGGCCAAGGCCAAGGCACGCGGCCACCACGCGGCCAAGTCCTAGGCACAGGGCCACGCTCGAGCTCCCTATCTTTGCCCCGGGAGCGCGGCCCAAGTGTGTATTGTGTGTGTGCGAGAGTGTGCGACGTGCCTTGGTCGCAAGCATGTGCTGCATTTCGAGCATGGCACGCAGCCAGCCCGCGGCCAAGGCCAAGGCACGCAGCCACCCCGCGGCCAAGGCCAAGGCCATGGCACCCAGCCACCCCGCGGACAAGGCCGTGTGCTGTAGCTCACGGATCTTGGCCAACTTTCGCGTTTCCGGGGCGGGGTGGGATTTTGGGATGATGCATTAGATACGTGCGACAATCAAACGTCGGAGAATACGGGAGTCGATTCCGATGTCTGAACCTTGTTTTACGTCTGATTTACCGAACGTGCGGGGGTGCGAAAAGGGAAGGAAACGTGCCCGTGAATTGGTCCGGTTGTGGTACAACTGGGCCGGGGGCGTCCTCACGGTGCTAGTACCGTTTTGCGCTCGAAGAAATGGCGAAAATAATGCGGGAGGCCCTGCGCCCATTTTTCCGCCCGAAAAGGCCAAAATCCGTGAGCTATAGCACACGGATTGTGGCCAAATTTCGCGTTTTGGGGGCGGCGTGGGATTTTTGGCTGGCGTGGTCGGGGTTGGTGGGAGTCGGTGGCGGTAGAAAACGGAATCCAATTCCGAGTTCCGAAACTCGTTTTACGGCCATTTTACCGCCAGAGAACGGGTGCCCAAACGAGTGGGCCAACTCGTCGGATTCAGGCAAAACCGGAGAAAGAAGTGGAAGGTAGGTGTGGATCTCAGTTTTTGGTCCAAGAATACGAAGCAACGGCGAGGACTGTGTGCTCACATTTTGGCCAAATGCTCGCCCGCGGCCAAGGCCTAGGCCAAGGCGCGCGGCCACCCCGCGGCCAAGGCCAAGGCACAGCGCAACGCTCGAGCTCCCTATCCTTGCCCCAGGAGCACGGCCCAAGTGTGTGTTGTGTGTGCGCGAGAGTGTGCGACATGCCTTGGTCGCGAGCATGTGCTGCATTTCGAGCAAGGCACGCAGCCAGCCCGCGGCCAAGGCCAAGGCACGCAGCCAGCCCGCGGCCAAGGCCAAGGCACGCAGCCACCCCGCGGCCAAGGCCAAGGCATGCAGCCACCCCGTGGCCAAGGCCAAGCGCATGGCACCCAGCCACGCCGCTGCCAAGGCCTAGGCACGCAGCCACTCCGCGTCCAAGGCCGTGTGCTGTAGCTCACGGATCTTGGCCAACTTTAGCGTTTCCGGGGCAGTGCGGGATTTTGGGGTGACGCATTAGATACGTACGACAGTCAAACGTCGGAGATGACGGGAGTCGATTCCGAGGTCCGAACCTCGTTTTACGGCCGATTTACCGAACGTGCGGGGGTGCGAAAATGGAACGAAACGTGCCCGCGAATTGGTCCGGTTGTGGTAGAACTGGGCCGGGGGCTCCTCACGGTGCTAGTACTGTTTTACGCTCGAAGAAATGGCAAAAATAATGTGGGAGGCCCTGCGCCCATTTTTCAGCCCGAAAAGGCCAAAATCCGTAGGCTACAGCACACGGATTGCCGCCAAATTTCCTGTTTCGAGGGCGGCGTGGGATTTTTGGCTGGCGTGGTCGGGTTTGGTGGGAGTCGATGGCGGGAGAAAACCGTTATCCAATTCCGAGCTCCGAAACTCGTTTAACAGCCATTTTACCGCCAGAGAACGGGTTCCCAAATCGGTGGGCCAACTCGTCGGATTCAGGCAAAAACCGGAGAAAGAAGTGGAAGGTAGGTGCAGATCTCAGTTTTTGGTCCAAGAATACGAAGCAACGGCGAGGACCGTGTGCTCACATTTTGGCCAAATGCCCGTCCGCGGCCAAGGCACACGGCCACCCCGCGGCCAAGGCCAAGGCACAGGGCCATGCTCGAGCTCCGATTCCTTGCCCCGGGAGCGCGGCCCAAGTTTGTGTTGTGTGTGCGTGAGAGTGTGCGACGTGCCTTGGTCGTGAGCATGTGCTGCATTTCAAGCAAGGCACGCAGCCACCCCGCGGCCACGGCCAAGGCCATGGCACCCAGCCACCCCGAGGCCAAAGCCTAGGCACGCAGCCACCCCGAGGCCATGGCCCCCAGCCACCCCGCGGCCAAGGCCGTGTGCTGTAGCTCACGGATCTTGACAAACTTTCTCGTTTCCAGGGCGGGGCGGGATTTTGGGGTGATGCATTAGATACGTGCGACAGTCGAACGTCGGAGGAGACGGGAGTCGATTCCGAGGTCCGAACCTCGTTTTACGTCTGATTTAACAAACATGCGGGGGTGCGAAAAGGGGACGAAACGTGCCCGCGAATTGGTCCGGTTGTGGTAGAACTGGGCCGGGGGCCTCCTCACGGTGCTAGTACTGTTTTCCTCTCGAAGAAATGGCGAAAATAATGCGGGAGTCCCTGCTCCCATTTTTCCGCCTGAAAAGGCCAAAATCCATGAGCTACAGCACACGGATTGCGGCCAAATTTCGCATTTCGTGGGCGGCGTGTGATTTTTTGCCGACGTGGTCGGGTTTGGTGTGAGTCGGTGGCAGGAGAAAACGGAATCCAATTCCAAGCTCCGAAACTCGTTTTATAGCCAGTTTACCGCCAAAGAACGGGTGCCCAAACGGTTGGGCCAACTCGTCGGATTCAGGCAAAACCGGAGAAAGAAGTGGAAGGTAGGTGTGGATCTCAGTTTTTGGTCCAAGAATACGAAGCAACGGCGAGGACCGTGTGCTCACATTTTGACCAAATGCTCGCCCGCGGCCAAGGCCAAGCCCAAGGCACGCGGCCTCCCCGCGGCCAAGGCCAAGGCATAGGGCCACGATCGAGCTCCCTATCCTTGCCCCGGGAGCGCGGCCCAAGTTTGTGTCGTGTGTGCGCGAGAGTGTGCGACGTGCCTTGGTCGCGAGAATGTGCTTCATTTCGAGCATGGCACGCAGCCAGCCCGTGGCTTAGGCCAAGGCACGCAGCAACCCCGCGGCCAAGGGCAAGGCCATGGCACCCAGCCACCCCGCCTCGAAGGCCTAGGCACGCAGCCACCCCACGGCCATAGCCTAGGTACGCAGCCAGCCCGCGGCCAAGGCAAGGCATGCAGCCACCCCGCGGCCAAGGGCAAGGCCATGGCACCCAGCCACCCCGCGGCCAAGGCCTAGCCACGCAGCCACCCCACGGCCAAGGCCAAGGCCATGGCACCCAGCCACCCCGCGGCCAAGGCCTAGGCACGCAGCCACCCCACGGCCAAGGCCAAGGCCAAGGCCATGGAACCCAGCCACCCCGCGGCCAAGGCCAAGGCACGCAGCCACCCCGTGGCCAAGGCCAAGGCACCCAGCAACGGCGAGGACCGTGTGCTCACATTTTGGAAAATTGCTCGCCCGCGGCCAATCCCAAGGCCAAGGCACGCGGCGACCCCGCGGCCAAGGCCAAGGTATAGGGCCACGCTCGAGCTCCCTATTCTAGCCTCGGGAGCGCGGCCCAAGTGTGTATTGTGTGTGCGCGAGAGTGTGCGACGTGCCTTGGTCGTGAGCATGTGCTGCATTTCTAGCATGGCACGCAGCCAGCCCGCGGCCAAGGCCAAGGCACGCAGCCACCCCGCGGCCAAGGGCAAGGCCATGGCACCCAGCCACCCCCTGGCCAAGGCCTAGGCACGCAGCCACCCCACGGCCAAGGCCAAGGCCATGGCACCCAGCCACCCCGCGGCCAAGGCCATGGTACCCAGCCACCCCACGGCCAAGGCCGTGTGCTGTAGCACACGGATCTTTGCCAACTTTCGCGTTTCCGGGGCCGGGCGGGATTTTGGGGTGATGCATTAGATGCGTGCAACAGTCGAACGTCCGAGAAGACGGGAGTCGATTCCGAGGTCCGAACCTCGTTTTACGGCTGATTTACCGAATGTGCGGGGGATCGAAAAGGGAACGAAACGTGCCCGCGAATTGGTCCGGTTGTGGTAGAACTGGGCCGGGGGCCTCCTCACGGTGCTAGTACTGTTTTCATCTCGAAGAAATGGCGAAAATAATGCGGGAGGCCCTGCGCCCATTTTACTGCCCGAAAAGGCCAAAATCCGTGAGCTACAGGACATGGATTGCGGCCAAATTTTGCGTTTCGTGGGCGGCGTGTGATTTTTGGCGGGCGTGGTCGGGTTTGGTGGGAGTCGGTGCCGGGAGAAAACGGAATCCAATTCCAAGCTCCGAAACTCGTTTTACAGCCATTTTACCGCCAGAGAAAGGGTGCCCAAACGGGTGGGCCAACTCGTCGGATTCAGGCAAAACCCGAGAAAGAAGTGGAAGGTAGGTGTGGATCTCAGTTTTTGGTCCAAGATTACGAAGCAACGGCGAGGACCGTGTGCTCACATTTTGACCAAATGCTCGCCCGCGGCCAAGGCCAAGCCCAAGGCACGCGGCCTCCCTGCGGCGAAGGCCAAGGCACAGTGCCACGATCGAGCTCCCTATCCTTGCCCCGGGAGCGCGGCCCAAGTTTGTATTGTGTGTGCGCGGGAGTGTGCGACGTGCCTTGGTCGCGAGCATGTGCTGAATTTCGAGCAAGGCACGAAGCCAGCCCGCGGCCAAAGTCAAGGCACGCAGCCACCCCGCGGTCATGGCCAAGGCCATGGCACCCAGCCACTCCGCGGACAAGGCCTAGGCACACAGCCACCCCGCGGCCAAGGCCTAGGCACGCAGCCACCCCGTGGGCAAGGCCAAGGCACGCAGCCACCCCGCGGCCAAGGCCAACCCCATGGCACCTAGCTACCCCGCGGCCATGGCCAAGGCACGCAGCCACCCCATGGCCAAGGCCAAGGCACGCAGCCACCCCGTGGCCAAGGCCAAGGCCATGGCACCCAGCCAGCCCGCGGCCATGGCCAAGGCACGCACCCACCCCGTGGCCAAGGCCAAGGCACGCAGCCACCCCGTGGCCAAGGCCAAGGCCATGGCACCCAGCCACCCCGCTGCCAAGGCCTAGGCACGCAGCCAACCATTTTCCGCCAAGGGCGTGTGCTGTAGCTCACAGATCTTGGCCAACTTTCGCGTTTCCGGTGCAGTGCGGGATTTTGGGATGATGCATTAGATACGTGCGACAGTCAAATGTCGGAGAAGACGGGAGTCGATTCCGAGGTCCGAACCTCCTTTTACGGCCGATTTACCGAACGTGCGGGCATGCGAAAAGGGGATGAAATGTGCCCGCGAATTGGTCCGGTTGTGGTAGAACTGGGCGGGAGAAAACGGAATCCAATTCTGAGCTCCGAAACTCGTTTAACGGCCATTTTACCGCCAGAGAACGGGTTCCCAAATGGGTGGGCCAACTCGTCGGATTCAGGCAAAACCGGAGAAAGAAGTGGAAGGTAGGTGTGGATCTCAGTTTTTGGTCCAAGAATACCAAGCAACTGCAAGGACCACGTGCTCACATTTTGGCCAAATGCTCGCCCGCGGCCAAGGCCAAGGCCAAGGCACGCGGCCACCCCGTGGCCAAGGCCAAGGCCAAGGCATGCGGCCACCCCGTGGCCAAGGCCAAGGCTCAGGGCCACGCTCGAGGTCCCTATCCTTGCCCCGGGAGCACGGCCCAAGTGTGTGTTGTGTGTGCGCGAGAGTGTGCGACGTGCCTTGGTCCCGAGCATGTGCTGCATTTCGAGCAAGACACGCAGCCAGCCCGCGGCCAAGGCCAAGGCACGCAGCCACCCCGTGGCCAAGGCCAACGCCATGGCACCCAGCCACCCCGCGGGCAAGGCTTAGGTATGCAGCCACCCCGCGGCCAAGGCCAAGGCCATGGCACCCAGCCACCCCGCGGCCAAGGCCTAGGCACGCAGCCACCCCGTGGCCAAGGCCAAGGCGATGGCACCCAGCCACGCCGCGGCCAAGGCCAAGGCACGCAGCCACCCCGCGGCCAAGGTCAAGGCCATGGCACCCAGCAACCCCGCGGCCAAGGTGTAGGAACGCAGCCACCCCGTGGCCAAGTCCAAGGCCATGGCACCCAGTCACCCCTTCGCGAAGGCCAAGGCACGCGGCCACCCCGCGGCTAAGGCCAAGGCACAGGGCCACGCTCGAGCTCCCTATTCTTGCCCCGGGAGCACGGCCCAAGTGTGTATTGTGTGTGCGCGAGAGTGTACGACGTGCCTTGGTCGCGAGCATGTGCTGCATTTCGAGCATGGCACGCAGCCAGCCCGCGGCCAAGGCCAAGGCACGCAGCCACCCCACGTCCAAGGGCAAGGCCATGGCACACCCAGCCACCCCGCGGCAAAGGCCTAGGCACGCAGCCACCCCGCGGCCAAGGCCTTGGCACGCAGCCACCCAGCGGCCAAGGCCTTGTGCTGTAGCTCACGGACCTTGGCCAACTTTCGCGTTTCCGGTGCGGGGCGGGATTTTAGGGTGATGCATTAGATACGTGCGACAGTCGAACGTCGGAGATGACAGGAGTCGATTCCGAGGTCCGAACCTCGTTTTACGTCTGATTTACCGAACGTGCGGGGGTGCGAAAAGGGAACGAAACGTGCGCGCGAATTGGTCCGGTTGTGGTAGAACTGGGCCGGGGGCCTCCTCATGGTGCTAGTACTGTTTTCCTCACGAAGAAATGGCAAAAATAATTCGGGAGGCCCTGCGCCCATTTTTCCGCCCGAAAAGGCCAAAATCCGGGAGCTACAGCACACGGATTGCGGCCAAATTTCGCGTTTCGGGGGCGGCGTGTCATTTTTGGCGGGCGTGGTCGGGTTTGGTGGTCGTCGGTGGTGGGAAAAAATGGAATCCAATTCCAAGGTCCGAAAATCGTTTTGCAGCCATTTTACCGCCCGAGAACGGGTGCCCAAACGGGTGGTCCAACTCGTCGGATTCAGGTAAAACCGGAGAAAGAAGTGGAAGGTAGGTGTGGATCTCAGTTTTTGGTCCAAGAATACGAAGCAACGGTGAGGTCCGTGTGCTCACATTTTGGCCAAATGCTCGCCCGCGGCCAAGGCCAAGGCCAAGGCACGCGGCCACCCCATGGCCAAGGCCAAGGCTCAGGGCCACGCTCGAGGTCCCTATCCTTGCCCCGGGAGCACGGCCCAAGTGCGTGTTGTGTGTGCGCGAGAGTGTGCGACGTGCCTTGGTCCCGAGCAAGGCACGCAGCCACCCCGTGGCCAAGGCCAAGGCCATGGCACCCAGCCACCCCGCGGACAAGGCTTAGGTATGCAGCCACCCCGCAGCCAAGGCCAAGGCCATGGCACCCAGCCACCCCGCGGCCAAGGCCTAGGCACGCAGCCACCCCGTGGCCAAGGCCAAGGCGATGGCACCCAGCCACGCCGCGGCCAAGGCCAAGGCACGCAGCCACTCCGCGGCCAAGGCCAAGGCCATGGCACCCAGCCACCCCGCGGCCAAGGTGTAGGCACGCAGCCACCCCGTGGCCAAGTCCAAGGCCATGGCACCCAGTCACCCCTTCGCGAAGGCCAAGGCACGCGGCCACCCCGCGGCTAAGGCCAAGGCACAGGGCCACGCTCGAGCTCCCTATCCTTGCCCCAGGAGCGCGGTCCAAGTTTGTGTTGTGTGTGTGCGAGAGTGTGCGACGTGCCTTGGTCGCGAGCATGTGCTGCATTTCGAGCAAGACACGTAGCCACCCCGCGGCCAAAGCCAAGGCCATGGCACCCAGCCACCCCGCGGCCAAGGCCTAGGCACGCAGCCACCCCGCGGCCATGGCCTAGGCACGCAGCCACCCCGCGGCCATGGCCTAGGCACGCAGCCACCCCGCGGCCAAGGCCAAGGCCATGGCACCCAGCCACCCCGCGGCCAAGGTGTAGGCACGCAGCCACCCCGTGACCAAGTCCAAGGCCATGGCACCCAGTCACCCCTTCGCGAAGGCCAAGGCACGCGGCCACCCCGCGGCTAAGGCCAAGGCACAGGGCCACGCTCGAGCTCCCTATTCTTGCCCCGGGAGCACGGCCCAAGTGTGTATTGTGTGTGCGCGAGAGTGTACGACGTGCCTTGGTCGCGAGCATGTACTGCATTTCGAGCAAGACACGCAGC
>JASUUG010000916.1:0-48307 GCA_030449905.1 Luvunga scandens | reverse complement strand
CATTGAGTTAAATAGATTTTACAATTAATAAAATGCATCCCATGTATTAATAATATTTAAATTATTTTATATACTATTGAAAATATTTTAAATTTTCATATATTTATTTTAATATTATGTTTCTATTTATTATAAAATTTAGTTTAATATAATATAAAAATTTTATAGTATTAAAATTATTTGAAAATGTATGCATTGTTAAATTCATTTAACATTATATTTTTATTTATTATAAAATATTTAAAGTTATTTATTTGAGTTAATAAAGTAAAAGTATTATAGTCAAAAGAAAATCCTGGCATCTGTTATTAAAAACTTAAAGATTTACATGACTATTTCCTCAAATCTTAAGAAGAGTGGTGGTGGTGGTGGTGGAAAACAACAAAGAAGGATTAGCATTAATTACCAGCAAAATTACAAGGAGGTATACATAAGGATGTATCACAAACAAAACAAATAGGATTTGATAAGCTAGAAGGAATTTTCATCTCTATGGTCATCATAAGTTTCAACGAAGCATGTATGATACGATGAGAAGAAGACTTTAATCTCTATTCTGTATTCTTTGGTCGCGGATACTCAAACTGTGTGATACTTATATTTCTGCCCCGTGTTGAATCTAGAAATGTTCTGATCAAATCCATTGAGCACCAAGGTCCTCACGGCCTCAACTCCTTGTTCCAAGGCTGCGTCAATCTGTTAAAAGACAAATAGCCAAATGCCGACTGAAAGTTGTCAGCAAGACTTCGGCAGATATTAGAAAAAGCTGGCACAGCCATAGAGATATCTGCAACTAAAAAGCTTTTTGCGTTTTGTGTTCATGGATGTGAGCGGTTGTGTAGCAATCAATTTAGTAAGAATTGGACAATTTTATAACAAAAGCAGAGTTATGTTAGCCAGATACATCATCCCATTCAACCCAGAGTTAATGCAGGTGCAAGGATGCACCGAGCAACCACTCATCATTAGCTAACTAGCCTTGGAATTAAGGTTTAAGATTGGCATTATAATTAACTGGATGCAACAGATTTTGTCACTGAATAAATCATCTAGACAATATGTATGCGACATAGTTTAACTAGTTTATACCTGTTCCCGCTCTATGGGGCTGAACTTCTGTAGCAGATAAGCTTTCATGTCCATTTTGCCAGGTGGATTTCCAATACCTGCAGCATGTGGAGTTTGAATACAGTCTTCACTTTAACTAAAAAGGGAGAAAAATTTCTTGAAGACGAAAAATAATATAGTCATGAAAAAGTGATGGCCCCAAATGAACCAACCTATGCACAGCCGAGGAAACTCACGACAACCATCCAGATGGTTCATCACACTTTTCAACCTGTGAGAAAGGAGAGTAATAATTACAAATATTTCTCCATTCCTATTTATTAGTGACTGCTAAACTAAGAATTATTGGATACATTTTACAAGACAGCAAAATAGAGATGTCTCATCTTTTCACTCATTCACAGCACAAAGATCACTTTCAGCTTGAACTGTTGCACACGTAAATAAACATTTCAGAAAGCAGCATTTGTGGCAGCTGCAATAGTAACATCTTATGCAATATTGCTTTTTCTTTTTTAAGTCCTAATCATTTTTATATATATCTTTTCATGGAGTAATTTTTCCAAATGGATTGTTTGCATTTGAACCATCCCAAGGCCTATATGAGAGTGAGCCAACAAATCCACTAGCTCCTCTGACTAAGGGATCAAGACAAAAAGTAGTTCTGAGGAGAATAATTTTCTTCTCAAAGCAAGGGTGGACACAGCATGGGAATTCATCAAATCTGTCCTAACTGATATTCAAATAACATACCCATTGTGATGGCCATGCCCTCCTTTTGGCTGAAGTCTGAGAACACCATTCATTAAACTCATCTCATCATAGATCTACAAAGGGCAAGTCCCAGAAACATTTTGTCAAACACTATATTTGCTCGAACAGAGCCATTTGATTTTCCTACTGCCGAGCATGAGATGGAGAATGCTTACCACTAAAATGTGACGCAGCGGTACTTGATAATGTGCAGCAAGAGGCCCAACCTTAACAATAGTGAAAAGAAAGAAAAAGTTAGCAACAGAAATGACTATCATTCAGTGACTACAACTAAATAATGGGAAAAGATATCTACTTATTTAGCCCAAGGAGAAAAGAAGAGAAACCACAGGAATATTTGAGACACAAACAAGCATCCATTCAATAGAACTATCAAAACAAATGGACCTAATCGATAAACCCCAGCCAATCAACACCAATAAATGTTTCAAAGACTATTAACAGCTATTACAGAAATGTAAGACCTCAGAAGTGCATCTTGCACAGAACATCCACCTAGATTAAATCCTTTCAAGAAAGCAACCTTGCCTTGTACCAAACACAAATGAAATTTGGAGACTTGAAACAACCTTTTCATAATCATCTAGAATGCATGATCAAATCACAAACAAATAAAATAAGGAGCGACAAGAAGTCTTGGACAGCTAATGGAACAGGCTCAATTTTTTAATCCCCTTTGAGATTTAACAATTCTCAACATGCTATCTATTGGGCCAGGATGACAGCCATTTGCAAATGCCATGTGAAAATGGAGAACTGACATCTGTGGGACTATAGTGTAATTTAAAAGCTGAAATAGGAGACCAGAACTAACCGATTCTCCACTGAAATTCATGTATGCCTGAGGTTTTACCAACAAAATTGGCACCTCTCCAATGGAACCTGTACTGATCATAAAAAGAATTTGAATAAACAACCGAGCAGCAAGCACAGCACAACAACAAAAAGAAGGATAGTTAAAAAAGGACTGCTAAAAAAATCAACAGAATAAGAACCTATTCAATTAAAGCCTTTGACTGTATGGTGTTCATAGCAATGCGTTGCGCTTGAGCAATGTGATCAATCATTTCAAATCCAACCTGGCACAAGATACTACATACAGTCACAAACATCAAAAGGAGACAAATTAAACACAAACAAAAGCTACAAAGTTGGAGCATTTGGTTGATTACATTGTGTCTAGTGCCATGGTACTTAATCCCAGGGTTACCCAATCCGACAATCAACCAAGGTGTATACTCCACTTTAAATCCACCATTATCATCTGGCAACGAAGAACGCACACAAAGCTTTGTTGAAACTAGACGCTTTCGAGGAAATCGAGGCCCTCTTGGACAGGAAATGCAAGTTTTGGGGCAGAGTGTGCATACAACATTGACCTATATTCAGAAACAACATATTACCATCAGGCAAGGTGCTTGAAAAATGTATAAACAAATAAAATATCCAGCATATACATAAACGTTTACACATCATTAGGTATAGACCGTGCATATAGAAATAAATTCAAATGTTTGCATTTTATTTCACAATCCAAAATTTCCTCAATAACCTAAGCAGGACCTATCGTGAAAAATTAGTGGAAGTTCATCGTCTGATCAAACTGAATACCAATTTTGTATCACTCATCTGAAGCTACAGATACTTAGAAATTCATTTGATAACATTGCAGAGACCAAGAAAACAACATGCTTGGTCAACATTATGCCATTAACTACCTAAAAAAATAAGAGCCCATAATGAAGGCAGGCCAAGTAAAATAATAATAGACAAAGCTGAAGTAATGAACAGTTCAAAATTTGAAGTGGGTATGAAGTGCTCAAGCTCAAAAATGAACAAAGAGTAAAAGAAAAAACGCACCTATTCTTAGGTTTCTAAGACACAACGATGAAAGAACAGAGTGGCAGAGCTCAATTCGAGGCTACTTACGTTTCTGCTTGTGTTTGTGTGCTACAGAGAGCTCATGGAAGGAGAAAAATCGACTAATTTTAATCATGGGCTTAAGTTGGGCCTTTTCTTCTTTAGGCTAAGATAAATTACTTGCCCCTTTACATTTCACGAAGAGAGAGTTGTGGTATTTATATCTCTCATTTTTACCTCACGAACTCCTAAGTCTAATTAATCTCTTATATTTAGGGATGGTAAAATTATCTACAGATTTGGAGAGCTCTATGAGACTCACCTTAAATCTGATAAATTTTAAATTATTTTTAAGAATAGGATGGGAAATAAGAGAAAATAATCAAGAAAATGTTAATGGTGTTTAGTTTATACTCTCTACCCCAATCTCTATTATGTACAAATATTTTTTAATTTTTGTTTTCCGATTACAATGTTGATTAATAAAATTTATTTTTATTTTTACCTAATATAAATAAGTTAGAACTAAAAGAAAAACCTACATTATAACTCTTTATTCAACCCTAAAACATTGATATATTTTATTTTCTTTTTGGTCGTCTTTCTCTTGAGATTTTTAGTTTTGGTTTTATTTTAAAATATTGTTTCAACTTTTAGAGATTTTTTTAGAATAATTTAAATAATTTATAATATAGTAATAATTTTATTTAAATCTTAATTTTTAATTTACTAAACTCATTTACCATACCTACTATAAAAATAAGTAAATGAAAAAATGAAGTAATGCAAAATCTTTTTTTCACGGAAGATTCCCTATCACACCTCATTAAATTTGTTCGGGCATACAGAGTGAAAAATGAGAAAATTTTTGAATGCGGTGGAATGGTGAGGCTCTCCACCCCATCCCATCCACGCCATCCCTACTTATATTTCCTCCATTACCCTTATTTTAAAAACTAAAAAAAATAAAATAAAATTCTTTCTCCCTAGCTTATTCGCTCAGACCAAATTACAGCGATCTGATTTTCAAAGTGCATCCCATTTTGGCAGCTTTTTCTACAACCTTTATATCTCTTCGCACAAGATAAAGGAAGGGGCTACAAAGTCTGGGAAAGTTAGGTAAGTTTTGAAGCTTGATGCTGACAGGTTGAGGTTTGCTTTGATCATAAAAAGATTCATATGAAATGGCAAACTCAGAGTCAAAAGGATCAAAGCATTAAGCACTCCAGGGTTTCTGAGTCCCAAAATAATGCGGGCAAATATTTGAGCGTAGGATAATCTGTGATCAAATGAAGTTCAGAGAGTGTGTCGTGCATAAAACTTCGGTTCAGTTAACGATTTAGTGTTTGAAGCTCTTGATTTTAGTTTTTTGTGGAAAGTAACGGAACTTTAGTTCAGAAAGAGAGAGAGAGAATTGGTTGAATAATGCAAGCTAGAGAGAGAAAAAATAAAAATTGAGAAACAATTTTCATCTTTATTTTTTTTACTTTAAATAAGGGTGGTTATGAAAATAAGATGGGTTAATTGAAGGGGGGAAGTGTAGAGATAAATTGAGGTTCAGATATCAACGATTTTATGAAGATTAATTAGGATAAATTTAGTACGGGAGTTTGGATGATAAAATCATATGTATTCATGATTTTTTTTCGTGAGCTAGGTATGCGAATTCATATGGGCCATTAGATTAGAAAAATTAAGGGTTAAAGTAAATCGTGAACATAAGTAATGCATGGCGTGTACAACTATCCGACAATGCACAATCGTTTCCAAACTAATGTCGAGACTTTGATAAAGAGTATGGAAATTTAGAGCACAAATAATCTATTACTCAAAGAAAAACTATTGAAGGCATCTATCCCACCTAAAAAGTTTTCTAAACAATTGTGACTTTTTTTTTTCGCGGGGGGAGGGGGAGATAAAACATATGGGATTAAATCATTAAACATTATTGTTATACGTCGCATTCGTGCACACTATATCTTTATAATTTAACACATATATGCGGCTGGTAAATGTAGAAAATTGATTTGCTGATAATCAAAAGTCTAAAGATAGAAAAAAGTTACACTTTCTGAAAAATTCACATTATCATGGTACCGCCGGCCCGCCAAGACTTAGATCCAACCCTATCCCCCATACATCCGAGCCCTACCATCGTCAGGCAAATCGCCGGCATTAGCCCCGGACTGATGAGGATACATCACAGCCCTCTTTCCACGGTAATGAGACACGTGTAATGGCCGCGGTATTGCATTTATGTCGCCATGCAACATGTAAGATTAGATGAATGATGCTGATAATCAGAGGAGCTGCAGCTAGAGTCGGGCGAGGAGGCGCTGCCGTGGCCGTGGCGATAAATTTGATAACATGGGGTGGTAGTGTTGGTAGTGTGAGGATACAAGATAGCGAGTGGCTTGCAATTGTGCTCGCTTCAAGAGCTGCCTTTCTTTCTTGTGAGCGTTTTGGTGACCACCTAGGGCTTGCGAGTTGGCAAATTCACGGCAGCAGTATTGACACTCGTACTTACGCGTGATGTTAATATTTTCATTTGATTGAAAAGATATGTTGGGCTCAAGTTCAAGAGCCTTATCGGATAAGTGAGTTTTGCTTGCTGCAAATGAATCTGTGTGGTTGTTGTTGTTGTTGTTGCGATCTTCTGAAATGTTGAAACCGAAAAGCTTTAGTGTACTTGTTGGATTATTTGGTTTTGTTGTTTGGAAGTGATCAATATCAGCCATATTGAAAAACGAAAAATAAGAATTTGCAAGCTATCTAGTGGCAGTGCAAGAATGAGGTGAAAATTGATGAGCGCTATATATAGAGAGTGAGAGGGTATAAAATTAAGAAGATTAAGGTTACAGTGGTATTGTGTATGGATAAGGAAATATAATTTTCTAGGAAAATTAGTTGAGAAAATCTAAAAGAGAAGAGGAAAGTAAGGATGATAAAAAAATCTGGAGAGCAAGAAAGTTCAGTAGCAAGCGCAGAATAAAATCTTAGCACTCTCCATATATATTAGTGTAGACATGGATGAGAGATGCATATACTCACAAACATACAAGAAAAGGTTGATAGGTTCTTCAGATACATATTGTAGTATAAATTATTTATAATAAATACTTTAATGTCTGTACAGATAACTTAGCAAAATAGAATTGGACAGGTGGCTGTAAAACACTAGCTCTTTTCTCCACCGACTTAAAATTGATCTCTTATAAAAATATTTATAAATGCTGGTAAATCTAGGTCTTTTTTGGGCATAGATTTCGGAACCGTATATTAGGTACACGTCTGAGCAATATTATAATAATCGTATGATTTTGCACTCCGTAAAAGGAATATTAACGTTTTGGGATGGGTTAAATATCCTCAAATTTCATCTTAGATAATGCATCTTTAATTAAGTAGATATTGAGATAATATAATTAATTTACTAAAATGTTTATGATTATTATTACATTTTATTCTTGTAAACGTCTATTGTTACTAATATTTTATCATTATCTCGCATACATTTAAAAAGTAATAAATATATCTCTAATTAAATTGATGAACATTAATCATATATTTTACATTGATTCGTATATTCAGATACTACTTGCACTGCGTTAAATAGATTATTTTACATGGATATTATCGTACTTAGGACACATGCTTAGAATTTTTAAATGGGTAATATTAGAAAGCTAATGATACATGTAAACTTGTCAAAGCGTTCATGGTCATGTTTATGTGTGCATCTAACAACATAAGATTGACTTACAGACAAAAGGGTTTGTTCAGAAGAACAAAACCTAACACGAAGAACTTGTTTGAAAAAAATGAAAGAGTTTAAAGAGCTAGCTAGCTTTGAAATTTGCATTAATCAATTACGAAATTAAGGTAATTAGGGCCTACCATGATGTTAATTTAGTGAATGATTTATAATTAAACATAGTTTGCGTGATTGACGTTGAGATATGAGCTTTGTTTATAAGTAGAAAATCTCTCCGAATCTTACTAACTACCATCAACTTATTGTTTAAGCAATTTATTAAAGCCTCTTTAGAGCGGTAGATTAATTAATTTATTAGTAAGTATTAGCTTCTCACTTGAGTCATTGAACTTGTCTCTCACTGTTCCATCTAATCGTTTCAAAAGTTTCTTAGAAATGAAAACAAATTCTTTCGAAAACCAATACAAAAATAAAAGTATAGGCATTGGGAGATTCAAAAACTCGAATAATTTATCTTGTAATTAAGGAGAGAAAATGTCGATCAATTCAACCAATAGTTGTTGATTTAAAAAAATTTCAAATATATATTAATTAATTATCTTTTGGCATAAACATTTCTAGTCATAACATATAGTTTAAATTTAATTTTATAAAACGTCACGTTGGACACACCCCATATGAGAACACTACAAAATTGTGAATGGTGCTTTGTGGAAAGCGGTTATATACATACACACACACACACACAAAATTAAGCATTTATAAGAATAATCAAGTGTAACATATGCCAACATTACATATCATATAGATTCTCGCCGTCTCTATTAGAAATAATGGGTGTGTTTATTTAATAATGTTAATTGATGGGTGTAACCCAAATCTAGTACTCATTTTTTGGACCAAAAACATTAGGTACACACATGAAATTATAATTTTCCATGAGTAGAACACATGTGAATGGAATAAGCATCTGTGCTTATTTATCTCTAATTCTCAATCATTGAATTCTAAAATATGTGGATCTCCATTCAACTTAGTTAATTAATGCAATGCAACTATTACTTTGACAACGTCGTTTTCTTGAAATGAGATCTCCTACCTAATTATAGAAATTTAAACTTCTTAATTGAGAGTCATTGCTCATGCTTTAATTTAGTTTCTCTTGGTTGATTCAATTAACCCAGATGTTTAACATTGAAAGATTACCTATATCACCCAACATGGCCCACGAATTTTATCTTTGTCATATTGCATATATATATATATATTAATGACATCTGCTGTAATTACGCAACAATATAATTGTATAATTTGTCTTTTCTTTTCTAGGTACAACTATTTTAAAGTAAATAGAAACATACTTCATACTTGTGAGCGTACGCAAGCTTTTATCGATAGTTCCAAATGATCATTTTTTTAAATGACGATCAATTGCTGGAGTCAATTTCAAGCAAGAGAAGCAACTAAAAAAGACTACAAAACACAGAGACGAAGTCAAGAGTTAAAGAAAATGCAAGCGTAGAGCAAATCTGAGGACATAATTTACCTAACCACCGTGACCTCTCATTTACAAAGTTAGAACTATTTATAGAAAAAAGAATACCTAGATCTATTAAAATTTATCCCAATAGATAATTAGACTCCCATAATTTGAGAAATTGATTCATACTGTTTCTTAAATAGACCACCTTCTACAAACTTCATTCTATTAATAAATTTCATCTATTTCGATAAAGAAAAGAACACAATAATACATTAATCTTTTTAAACATTATGGTATATTGATTTTGGTGGGCATAGTATAGTACATCCATGCCATTATCTTATATATATAGACAAAATCATCAACGAAAGGTTGGTATGGATGTCCCTTTTTATAATGTGGGAATACAGTAATATCAATTTCTCAAACAGTAGAGTTTAACTTCCATTGAGGTAAATAAATATCATGAGATATTTGTACGTATTTTTTTTTTTTGTCCTTATTTCTATAAATAGATGCAAAGCTCTGGAAACGTCACCATGTTCATTAAGTAGGTCTTTTTCAAAAGGCATGTACAAAGTCATCGTTTTTTATTTTATGGAAAAAAGACAAATTAAGAACATTACAATATGAACACAATAATTGTAAAGTTAATGAGATTACCAACAAATTGAGACACTAGGGCGGCTAAAACACATCAAGACATATATGATTATAATTAACAATTAGCACGAAATAAATTAAGCGACGAATTTGGTCAAGAACAAGGTTGGTTTAATTACTTAATAGGAGTCTAGCTAGGGTTGAAATTGGGAGGTTCTTCGCTTTCAAGAGAATTAAGTAGATAAAACTGTCCTTGACTTCAATGGTAAGAACATGTTGTTGGGACCATAAAATTAGGTTTAAGTTTATTAAGAGGCGATGCCGAGATTTTTTTTTTTCTTTTAGGGCGAACCCTTTTTTTTTTTTTTTTTGGATTGGTGCTCTATTCTCCTATTTAATTTAAAATAGCTCAGAATTTAAATAGAATAGGAATTAGTCACAATTTTTTCTTTCAATTTATTTGTTGTACTTATGTAAATAATTAATAAATAAAATGTGTAATTTATTTTCTCAGCATTGCTATTTTTTTTTCATATATTCTAATTACTGTTTGATTTTGGATATATATATATATATATATATATATATATATATATATATATATATATATATATATATATATATATATATATTAATTATCATGTAATTATTGGATTTTGGATTTTAAGATTTAAATTATTTAGTGCAAAATGGGGCAGTGAGGTTATTAAATTAGAAAGAAGAAAGATTGAAGGTGGGAAACAAAAGTACCTCTTGTGGGTACGGTGAATTACTAGGTTTCAGATTAGATTTATATGACGCGTTTTTAAATTTGTATAGAATGACGAACTTATAAATTATTAGACTAACAAACTTACCTTATAATATATGACAAGGAAAATTATGCATATAATGATATTTTTATAAATAAAACTAAAGTTTCTCCAAAGTTTGAACTGCCCACAGCCCGCCTTAACCAGGACATGGCATCGCCCCTTGGCTTAACATGGATAATAGTAAAGAAGCTTCTAAAATCTAAATCTAATATTGTTAGAATGGGCTTTTTGCAATCCAATCTCAGAGTATTTAGAGATTTGGCCCGAGATCGTGCATAGTAGACCAGAAAGAGTCGGCTCAAACAACAACGAGTGGAGCTTTAAAATTAACACCCTTTTAAATTTTATTTCTTAAAATAAACCCTCCCTTTACTTTACACAATACAATTTTATATATTAAAATTAACTGTTTTTCCATGCAATTTTTTACCTTAAAAATGTATAATTTTAAATTTTTTACTTATAAAATACATACAGATCTTAAATTATTTTATTCTTGTTATATCGTTTCTATTTTCATAACGTTAAACTCCTATAATTTTCTAAAAAATATTATTATTATTATTATTAAAATATAAATAATCAATTGGAGTGAATAAAATCTTTTATTTAAAGAATAATTTATTTAGTATTTTAATTAAAATTTTATTTTAAAAAGTAAGGAATGAATTAAATTATGTTTGGTTATTCAAGTAATGTCAGCTAATAAAAATTTTTGGGGTGCAAAATGCCTACTCGACTGAAAATATGAAGATCTTGCCCAGCAATGTTAGACCCCAAAACGATATGTGGCCGATCCATTCGTTAAGCCCAACAACAATGTAAGGTCCAAAAGGGACACGTGACCGATCAAAATGAAAGGCGAAAACGACGTAGCAGAAACCACAAATAGAAAATTATTTATCAGAGACAGGTTTCGATCTTGTGATCTGTGGGTTCTGCGCCACTCTGATGTCGGTGATGTTAGTTGTGACGTCATACTGTATTTATAAATCGAGCAAATGGGATATGTGCATGACTGTCCGGCTTGTTGGACAGTATTTATCATACGAGTGATATCATACGAGTGCGGCTGATGAAATCATTGGACCAGATGAAGACAAATTATGTTAAAACTGTATAAGCAATATTTTTTTATTTCGTAAATATATTTAATATGAAACTTTGGAAAAAGTAATGGCCTGGGCCTCGCCTGGAAGCTTACAGAAATTGAACTTGTATTTTTTAACGTGACAAGACGGCTGGTGTTGCCTTTTATCAAATGATCGTCCTCGTATTGACAAGAACAACGTAACTAAATAATTCAATATTTTTCCGGTGGAAACAATGTGGCCAGCCCGGGCGCAGCACTGGCTGTTTTTCTCTTCGGATGTTCCACATTTTATATAATTGAAAAATAAAAAACCAAATTATAGCCATATCGTACAAAATTACCGTTTCAAGAAAAGTTTCTGATAATTTAATCTAGTAAATAGCACTTTTTTACCTTCTCTTGTTTTTAAATATGTATTTGATACTCTTGAGTCATCAAATGTTAAAATCGAACGTTCTTACTCGGAAAGGACAAGACTCCACTGTGATTGGCTCCAATCCTTTAAGCGTATCAGCTGCAATGTACGTTAAACATAGGCAATACGGCCACGGGCCACGACATCTCCAACAGTCCAACGCAAGCCGAATCTAAATCCAAAATCTCACGTGATCATCCATCCGGTTATCACATTTCCTCATTTTTTTCACTTATTCCTATATAAATCCATTTGACCGTCTAAAAATTACCGCAAAAAAAAAAAAAAAAAAAAATCGATTCCGTATAAATTAAAACATAAGAGGAAAACAGAAGAGAATTGAAGGTTGAATTCTGAATTCTCCACCAGCCTGACCTTGTTTGGTTCTTGTTTAGTAAGCAAAGAGTCGAGTTCCACTCTCACTCTCTCAGCGATATTTCCCAAGCACCCGCAGAATATTATTTACTTATAAATTACACTAGAAGAGAAAACTTTCGTTTAGTTAGAGAAAAGCTTCTCATCGCTCTCTTCTCTCACCATCGCAAGTTTCAATCAGAGACCGAAACACGGTTCGTTTCATTTCAGTTTCGTTGTTTAAATGACATTTTTGTCAATTAATTAATTTTCTTCTTTTGACCAATTTGACTTTTCGCCGGTGTGATTTGAATTTATTTTTATTGGATCAGGCGACAATGCAGGCGTCCACGTACGCAGTCAAAGCGAGTGTATGCTTTGACGCCCGCAATCGGAGGAGCGCGCGCGTGTTGGCTGCTGGCTTTGCTAACACCAGAAGTGTTGCTTTGAATTGTAATTTTACTAGTAATAATAGTATTTGCACGAGAGATATGGGAATGAAGCTCACGCGTGCCACTCATGGCGTTGAAACTCTGTTTAGATCAACGGTTAAGCCCCGATCGGTGAAAGCTCAAGCCTCCGGTTCGGTTTCGTTTTTTTAATTTTTTTCAAAATTTTTTAATTGTCAACTTCGGTTGATTATTATAGTTCTAAGTCTATATTAGAGTTTTTTTCTTGATTCCATTGGGAATCACGGGATTGCATATTGATTGAATTTGTTTATTGTTATTGGTTTTGGTTTGAATTGTGTGGTTTTTCACGTTTTGTACGATAATTTTGGGCTAATTTTATAATTCTTCGCGCGTTGATGCTCTCTAGTGATTCAATTTTGCATCGCTTGTGACTTTTTCGCTATAAATAGTTTCATGCTGCAAGTGCAATGCCTTTTGTTGTTAAATGTCTATTTTTGGTAGTTTTTAAAATATATGTTTTGATGAGTGGCCTATGAAATTGAACTACAGCTGGAGACATTGAAGAAGCTACTCCTTTCAAGCCTCAGGAGAAAAAATCTTCCGGAGTAGTTTTGCCTTTTGTTGGGGTTGCTTGTTTGGGAGCTATTTTATTTGGTTACCACTTAGGGTGCGTCTCATTTTAACTCAAAAGTAAAAGTCTCTTTTTCTTTTGTGTTTGAGTTCTTAGTTCACTGATTTTGATATCCTTACACTACCATATTATGCGTGCAATATGGCTATGGTTCAATCATAAAATTTAGTTGTGGAATGTGAAAGTAAGGATCATATTTATTGTCTTAAATCATTAAACTCACTGTTGCACAGGGTTTACCTTAGTAGTTTACTCTACTTTTTACTTATTTCAGGGTTGTAAATGGCACTCTTGAATACCTTGCCAAGGACCTTGGGATTGCTGAAAACACTGTCCTGCAAGGTGAGTGCTGGAAATCACGTTTCCACAAACTCTCTTTCTTTCTCTATTTCTGTCTCTATTTCAACCACAAACATTTAGTTGCTATAAGAAAATTATTGGTTACATTGCTATGTAGATGCTTGAAATTTGGATTTTCCCTCCTTTTTTTTTTTTTTTGCTTATTAAACTACAACCAAATAATTAGCTCGCCTATAATAATATGAGTAGGATGGATTGTCAGCTCATTACTTGCTGCTGCCACTGTTGGTTCTTTTACTGGAGGATCATTGGCTGACAAGTTCGGCAGAACAAGGACTTTTCAATTAGATGCAGTTCCCCTCGCAGTTGGAGCATTTCTATGGTGTGTCCTCTGTCAATTATATTATTCACCATGTTCTATGAAAGCTAACACTTAAATTTGTCATAAATGTTTTCAGTGCTACAGCGCAGAGTGTACAGACTATGATAATTGGCCGCTTACTGGCAGGCATTGGAATTGGCATCTCATCTGCCATTGTACCGCTTTATATATCTGAGGTAGCATGCATGTGCAAGCGCATATTTTCTATCTTGTGACTGTGTACCCTTTTCTTTTTGTTGTATCACGCCTAACACTCTTTTTTATTTGTTAGATCTCACCAACTGAAATTCGTGGTGCTCTTGGATCAGTAAACCAACTTTTTATTTGTGTTGGGATTCTTGCAGCATTGGTAGCTGGACTACCCTTAGCTGGAAACCCTATATGGTAATCATCTTTCCCTTCTTTTTATTTTTGGTCTTGTTTTGCTGTTTTGCATCTGATTAAAAGAAGAAAAATTTGATGAAACATCAGCAAAGCTTACTCAATGCCATCTGTGTCTTTTTTTTTTTTTTTTTTTTTTTTAATTAAAGGGCCACCTGTTTCATTTTCATAATGTCAAGTGTTGCAAGTCCATTGTTGAAGATTCAGTTATTCTTTTTTGGCCCTTTATTTATTTTATTCTCTCTTACTTATACCTTGGCACTTTTGTGTTTTCTTGTACACATTTTGTTTTCCTTGTTCTCATCTCTTTTATATATAATTTTTAGGTGGAGAACAATGTTTGGCCTTGCTGCTATACCATCTATTCTTTTGGCTTTAGGAATGGGACTTTCTCCAGAAAGCCCACGGTGGCTTTTTCAGGTTTTCTTGTGTGATTATATCAGTCACATATAATTATCATCTATATACACTATACATCAGCTGTAAATGTTTATTGAATTAAGACATTCAATTTGCAGCAAGGCAAGATATCTGAAGCTGAAAAATCTATACAAACACTATATGGGAAAGAAAGAGTTTCTGAAGTTATGCTTGACCTAACAAATGCGGGTCAAGGTTCTGCAGAGCCAGAGGCAGGATGGTTTGATTTATTTAGCAGCCGCTATTGGAAAGGTATATAAATGAAACTCACTGAGATGAGCTTCTAGTTTATTTTCATCAAATATGAATCTTCTTCGGTATGATTGGACTTTGCATACATAGCTAGCAGTAAGAGCCACTATATGATGTGTCCTAAAGATTATTCAAGCTTCACTTTTTCTTAGAATCTTGTGTCCTTCTAAACTTATTCTTGAAAGGAATCAAATTTGGACCTGATGTTCCAAATTCTCTGAAGAGGCTCACAGTTGTACTGCATATATCTAAATATTTATTTCTTTAATTATTCTGGACATACACCTACTGGATCTTACTCATAGAAGTTATTTCACATCTATGGCATATACCCTTTCTGAACATACCTAAAGTAGTAGTCTTTTTCGCTTTCCTAGAGATTTACTGTGGTTTGCTTCATCATCTCATTATCTCACCAATGACCTCTATTATTTCTGCAACTACCTCACTTGGGTAGGGTGTATTGACATCTTTTATCTATAACTGCTGTTAGGATTAGATGCCTGTAGAACATGGTAAACTGAAAATCTTATACTGATCTATGCCTTGATGCTGCTATCTCGTTCCAATCATACCATATGCTTGTGGTGACCGATCCTTTCTGATGTAACATGGTAATGATTTCTTCTCTTCCTAACATGTCTTGCTGCAGTTGTGAGTGTTGGTGCAGCACTTTTCTTGTTCCAACAGTTGGCTGGGATAAATGCTGTGGTTTATTATTCTACTTCTGTGTTCCGTAGTGCTGGAATCGAATCTGATGTAGCAGCAAGTGCTCTTGTTGGAGCAGCAAATGTCTTTGGTAATTATAGCTTATTTGTCTGATTCTTATGTATTTTCCCTTTTCATATTTTTCATAAATATTTAGGATGGCTCATTTGCGATCGTGCAGGAACTGCTGTTGCATCCTCTTTGATGGACAGACAAGGCAGAAAAAGTCTTCTAACCTTCAGCTTTACTGGAATGGTAGGTTTATTTAGTATTTAACTATTTTTCAGCTGAGGCAGATGAACATGAAGTTTCCTGAAATGAGTTGTACTGTAATTGAATACTAGCGCAGAGTCTTCGAAACCCTTTTCTGCTGTGTTCTTTAGGCTATTTAGTGAACAAGGAGATATCTTTGTTATTATCTTCATGTTATAATATCTTCCTGGTATAAGATTATCTTTCTTATATTTATGTACTGTTGTGATGAAATCCATATGTATGATCCCATGAATTTTATTAATTTATGAGCATATTTGAACAATACATTGTCTTCTAAGAAACGACTAAATAATAAGCTAACTGTTGAAGGGTTGATTTTAAGTATGTTTCAGTTGTCTGAACTTGGTTACACCAGTCCCCATTATGTTTGTCATAAATTAACCACTCATATTACCTTTTGTTATTGCACTTCAATATTCAATATTTGCTATAGCTTTTCTGTGATGCAATTTTGTTAGTTTACTGAAACCAGACATATATCTTATTGTTCAGGACCCTTTTGAAGTAGGGCTTTATAACTGCCAAGTGTCAGTCTAACCCTTTTTTTTTTTTTTTTTTTTTTTTTTGGGGAGTAGGAATTTTACTTGATTTTATAGATGCAGGATAGATGAACTTATTTTCAAAATGGTTCGTGCCAGAATTGAAATTCAGGGTTTTCAATCTGACATGGCAGAGCAGGATTGCGCTTGATTCTTGTCGTTCGCCAGTGTAAACTTTAAATGGGCACTAAGGATATTATTTGATGATACTAATAACAACTTTTTAGTCTTTCATTCTTCTTCTTTTGGTTTGAATGGCAGAAAATGTGATGAAAGAAGAATGATATGAGATATCTTTTGACTGAGTGGGCACACACATATATCTATAGTCTCATCAATTATCTTCTAATTTATTAAATTTCTTATATCATTTTTATCTCTGAAGGCTGCTTCAATGTCGCTGCTTTCCTTGTCCTTCACATGGAAAGTCCTGGCACCATATTCTGGCACCCTTGCCGTTCTTGGGACCGTCCTGTAAGTCAACGCTTGCCACACTAGCTTTTTTCCAGTCTTCTTTTTCCTCTTTTATTCTTCTTTGGAAGCTTTTATGAGATAAAAAATGTTCTTGATATGCTATCTTCCACTTATCTACTCTTATCTTATGGTCCATCTAATCTAAGCATGGCTTGCATTCCGCAGCTATGTATTGTCCTTTTCACTTGGTGCTGGTCCTGTGCCGGCTCTTCTTCTGCCAGAGATTTTTGCCTCGAGAATCAGAGCAAAAGCAGTTGCTTTGTCATTAGGCATGCATTGGGTAAGTCATAAGGGAGGAGCTAGCAATTGTGGTTTTGTGGCCATTAAGAATAAATGAATAATTGCTTTGAGAGATTCAGTTATTCCTGAAATTGCTGGATGCTGTATGCTCATTATTGTTTTTGGTTTTTTTTCCCCCTGTTTTGTGATGGCAGATCTCAAACTTTGTTATCGGACTGTACTTCTTGAGCGTTGTAAACAAGTTTGGTATCAGTACAGTGTATTTGGGATTTGCAACCATCTGTCTCCTTGCCGTCTTGTACATAGCTGTTAATGTTGTAGAAACAAAGGGACGATCATTGGAGGAAATAGAGCGTGCTCTCAATCCAGCAGTTTGATACTGGAAATAGTAGAAGTGGATGGGTAATAACGTCACTGCGGTTCATGGACACTGACCTTAAATAAGCAAGACAATTTTCTGTAGAGCTTTCCTTTTTCTACCTCCCAGACCATCACGTTTGCTGATTCTCATTTTCCTCTGTTTTGCACAGATTTGAAACCCAACCAACTTTTGTTAAATATATGCGTGTCTTTGAAATTCTCAGTAAGTGACACTGATATGGCCAGTGGAGCAAAGTGCTCTGTTTAATTACTTATAGAGCTGGGATATCTGTTCCTTGTTTGTTTATCAATGACTGAAACGACGTCCTAGCAAGCCCGAAGCTTTAAGGTGTTTAAAACATGACCCCCAAAGGAAAAAAAAAAAGAGAAAAAAACACTAAAATTGAACATTAGACTCGAGTGAGTAATCCGATGGCAGCATCAAGTTTTTGAAGACATGCTATTGTTCTTTTAGCTTTCGGTTTCATTATTCAATTAAATGCAGACCAAATCTTCCCACTAAACTAACCGAGTTCTCCATTGAAACAAATGAGCGATACTTGCTAGTGCATTTACTTTCTCCTTCATCGGAGACTATACCGGCATCAGTCATCACGGATGTGGCAACTTAAGAGAGGTTGAATAAAGTTTAAGTACCGTCGTGACTCGTGAGTAAGATGATTAACCAAGAAATAAATGAATACCTGGAAATTATGATACGTTTTTCATGTTGTATGTTACCATATGTTCTCAAATCAAAAGGTATCAACGAATCAATTAGAATCATCAAATTATAAGAGATCATTCTAGAGTGTAGAGACAGTTGGCTGGAACTTTGATATTTTGCCAAATGATTGTCAGAATTGCTGTCAAGTTCGAGATATTATGTTCTGATATACATTTTCCTTTTCCTATTTCACTTGCTTCATACTAAATGACATCAATGCACACAAACAGATATCAAGCATTCCCGGAAAGCATTCAATAGTAACAATGGTAGTCCAATTGAAACCATTGGAGAAACTCAGTGGACTATAGATGGAGAACTAACACGCCAATACCTACATATTGGCCTTCCTTTCCCATCTTTCCTTGGTGTCAAGCCTGCCAAGAAAATAAGAAAGAAGAAAACTACTTATATGGTTAATTTGAAAGAGCAGTTATTAATGATGCAACTTTAAATTCAACTTATGGATATTATAGTGCAAATAATAGTTATGGTTTCTACTGAAGAAAAAAGTGAAAAAGAAACAGTAAAAATTCTAAAACACTTAAACTCTACAATGTGTCAAAATGATTCAGCTTATACCCTATGCTTATAGAGTGAATGTTTCAAGAAATCTTACTGAAATGAAGAATGCAAAGAGTACTTTCTCTGGCCTTTCAAAAGAAAAAAAAAAATTGAAATAAAACCTGAAAGGATCACCTGCTGGATGGATCAATCATGCAGTACCACACTTACAAAGACACAACACAATAAGGGCTCCAGTTGTGGTAGTTTTAAGTTCTGTTCCAAGAATGATCAAATTTTGGTCCTTCATGGATCAGGAACAGTTATATCAACCCAAAAGAAATGAGTGAACCTGGGCTACTGAATTTCCCATTAACGTTGTGGCACTACTTAAGTCTAACAATTCCACCTATAAAATATTCATTAAGTTCATATTTATTTCTATTTACATGCATAACAATCACTAACTAGCAGCCAAAGGTTAATCATACCCCCAATGTAATTTTTGGCGCTTCTTTGGTGCAAAAGATGCTGCTACATTATCATGCTGTACAAAGGAACTGATATCATTGTTGTGGCTTTTCAAGTTTGAGATACTCGAATCTTCAATTGTAGTACTTGCATCTATATCACTATGATGCTTGGAATTGAGGTCTTCGACATGAGATTTGCCGGTCCCATATGCAGATCCTACAAGGATTTTAGATGGGTGAGCCACATACCTCACCTGATAATGAAAGATGTGATTATTAAAGGACAAAATAAGGTACCTTTTGGTTTCTTATGAAACTTTGATTTGGATTTTATTTGTAAGCGCCTCCTATGCAGCTCCTAGCACATTCAAAAGAGATTAAGAGAAGAACAGATGTTAGAGAAAACTAGGAAGACTATGTTTAGCAAATAAAGCTCCATATAAGAAATTACTTTAAGAAGAAATTCTCATTATTACGAAAGTCCAAACCAGTGACAACCTCCCATTCTAAATCATAGTGGCCAATTTAGAATTATCATTAATATGTTCTGTTTTATGCTAGCCATAGAGCATCCTTGCTGCTGCTCTGCCTTCATATTCCAATGTCATGAGAGAAGTCCTGCCAACCTCTTTTGACCTGGTTCATGGGCAAACCCCTGTTGGCAGAAATCTTTGAATAGAAACACAACCCTTAGGACTAAATCTGTGAGTTTCTTGACCCATTTGATGCTATCCTTATCTTTTTAAGTTTCAATAGCCAAACTCTAAAAGCTTTGAGCTTGACTTCCTATACCACATCAAGATTCTCTAATTGAGAAAAGTTACATGATTGTGAGAAAGCAAATATTCAACCAGCATAATCAACATCTGGAAGGACTCAGTAATTCAGAATCATCTCTTTCAATCATAAGATTGAAAATGGACAAGTGTCAACAGAGACTAGCTTCCTAATAACACAATTCTCATAAAGCTTCTAAATTTGTAACCATGTGATCATTTGTCTACAAAACTACTGTTCCAAAGCCTTAACACTCGTTAACAAAAATCCCAATCTGGGTCATTATAATCTGCAATAAAGATTCAAACTTTAAAGAGAAACGACGCTAATAAACAAAACCAAACTACACACGCGCATGCGTGTGTAAAAATATAAGAGAGTTGGGGGCCAAAGATGGTACTTGAAATTTGGAGAGCTGGTCTTGGGTAACACCTTTGGCCTTGAAATTGGGCTGTAAATATTGTGATGACGCGATCGCCGCTTCTCTTCTTTCATCTTCTTCCTTGTCCATCACCCTCAATGGCCTCAACTTCATTCGTTTCTCTCCTCTTCTGCGCCGACCCGAAACGGTGCGTTTTGTCGAGGGCATTTGGCGTTTTCCTGCTTTTAATATAAGAACAACACGACGTTGTGGAATCAAGCGTTCCTAGTCCTAGTTGCGGTGTGAATTTTGAATATTTCGTGGAGAATGAAAAAAAAATCTTAAATTTTTAAGGGGCTGAGGTGTATTTGCCCCACCACCCTCTACTCTGACCTTCATTACATATAAATATTTTTTTATTTTTTATTTAATTTATTTTGTTTTATTAATTATAATATTAGTTAATAAATTTTTTATTTTACTTAATACAAATAGACTATAATTAAAAGAAAAATCCATCATTCAATTCTAAAATACTATTATGTTTTCCTTTGTCTCTAAAGATTATAGTTCTAGTTCTTTATTATAAATTTCTACAAATGACATATGATAAAACATTTTCCTAAATAAAATTATAGTGAAGTAACGGTTGTTAATTTATTATTTGATATTGCATGATTAAAAGTGTGTCAATCATTAACTATATGAATATGATAAAGAGAATATGATGCTGTTAACAAAAAAGGATTTGAAACACTATTATACATTTTTATTTTTTCAGTTATTATTTATCCAAATATTTTGTAGTTTTGATACCATTTTAAAATATTATTTCAAATTTTTAAAGATTTTTTTAATAATTTAAATATTTTATAATATAGTCCATTGGGTTTGAGAATGACTAGTAGATTCGATGGTAGTGTACAGAGAAAAGAAAGACCCAAGCTCTACAAGAATACCCCAGTAAAGGTACCAAACAAAGGATTCCACAAGCAAGCTATTGGTTTGGAGATCCCCATTGAGGAGCATCAAACCCTAATGAAAAATCTTAATAATTTTATTTAAGTCTCTATCTCTTAATTTAATGAAATTATGTATTCATATTTACTCTAATACAAGTAAACAGGGAATAAGTGTTCATGAAATATGTATATAGGGAATGGGTGGGAATGGAGAAATCATTCCCCACATGAGGATTTTTCATTCCAACTTTACTATATTTATTGGAAAATAAAATGGTGAATGGGGGTGAAATTTTAAATGAGATGGGGAATAAGCTAGGTTTCCCTATCCCCATCTCACTCCATTGCCATCCTTACCAAGACTTAAGTGAAACAATGTGGTTAAGTTTTGAAAATGATTTAAAAAATAGAATCGTTTTTAATTTTTTTTTGTGTGGTATCATTTTTTAAATGAAAATGATGTATTTTCAACAATTATATTTTATAGAATTAAAAAAGAAAACATTACCAAAGATCCATAGTAAAAAACTAAAAATGATAAAACTAATTTTTCTCTTTAACGTAATTGGGATGGAATGGATATAACCTATAAATTTTCTTTATAAATTTATGAATGATAAATGAATTTAGAGTATATTTTTTTAAAAGAAAAATAATATACATCACTTATGCTTTATAAATTTATTTTAAATGATGTAAAAATTGTTATTGCATGGATTTTTTTTTATAAGTAAATTGTGAAGCAATTGTTCATTTTTTTTAAAGAATTGTTTAATGATAATCCATTTTTCATTCCACTTATTTATAAATAGAGTTTGAATCTTCAATCTCTTGTCGGACTTGAAGATGTACATGATAGATTATTCTAAATCTTAAATGGGGAAAGAGAAATTAAAACCCTCGTATTGTTTGACAAAATTAATTGAACTTCTTTGATATATTTTAAAAACCATTCTACGAAACTTTGGGTATCAACTTTTTTATTGATCTTACCATTTTATTCTTGGTGGTTGTTTGATGTTGTAAATATGAATGCTTTTAATTATTTAATTAATTATGATTAAAAGAATTATGGGCAAACTTAAGGAGACATATGCTGATTTTTTTTTTTGCAAATTAATTGAAAAGTAAATGATATTTATGTAAATGATCACTTGGGTGACGTGATCATCTATGTCCCTTACTTTTTTCTCAATTAGTTATGACTAAAAAATTACTTTTCCTCATTTAGTTTTTAATTAGTTACGACTAAATAAATTAATCAATTAATTTAATAATTAAAAGTATTTATATTCCCAACATCAAACAACTACCAACAATAAAATAATAAAATAAACAAAAAAAAAATCACATTCACATAAGTTTGGATGTGTTTTGAAATATAAAAGTTATCAGTTTTATTGAATAAGAAGGGATTCCGCCCCTTTTTCCCTCTTGAATGATCAACTAATGCATCGAAATCTCGGTATAAAGATCCTTTCTTTGTAAAAGAGTTCTCCCTTGAATTGCTAAAACGTAACTGAGAGGTTTAGCTTTTAAGTAAACTTAACATGCATTCCATGCAAAAATTTATCGACGCCCAACAGTCAACATTGTATAAATGATTTTAAATCTGCCCACCATGGCATGAAGTTATATTTAATTTCTTCTTAAATCTTCTTCTTCTTCTTCACCAAATTATTGCCAATTAAGAAAGCACATTCTCTCCAGCTGTGCAGAAAATTGATAGGTAATTATTGAAGCAAAGCATTCTCTACTCCACCAAGGTTGACTTTGTACATGGTATACCTAAGCAAGAGTGAGTCAAAGGACACTTTAATTACCTTGGAAGCCAAGTACTACTCTTGCCATTTGAGCTCGTATCGACGTGGATTTAGATCTTTTTCTGCTCTAGTTGAATTCAAAGTAAACAATCATTGCATGTAGTCACTACAGTGATTAAAATATCTTGTAAATTCAAGGATTGAATTCAAACCCTTTAGGTTTAAAGTACATTGCATTACCCCATTTTGCTTTAAGACTTGGGTAGAAATTTGCTTCAATATTTCTTTTTATTGGAGTCGAGACAACTAGGCAGCTGTTATCGGCTATTTCCGTGGGACCAAAAAGAAGAAACATGAAGCCCGGTGAACATGCCACAATAAATGTAACAATGTGGTAACTTGCCTAAATTTCCGCAATGGTCCTGGTGGCTTTGTGCTTCTCGTTTTTGATTAGTACTTAATATTCAATCAGACACTTGCGATGGCCATAACATATTATTTAATTATTATCCTTTTTTGGCCATAGACCTAACAAACTTGGTTCACCCTTATGTTGAAAACTAGAACACATTGGATGAATGCCTGCTTCCTATGTTCCACAATTAGTTTCTTAAATTTTCAATGCTAAATTATTCATTTGTACGATTTGATTTCGATTTCAATGTGTCCTTAGCACTAACGATTCCCTAACGAAAAAAAGTGTTTTTATATTTTCCTTAAAGTGGATAATTTATTCTACAAGCAACTAGTAAAATTGAATGAGATTGGACTTTTATTGAACCATTAAATGTTTTGGCTTTACAACTTAATATATTCGTTTAAAGTGATATTTATGAGTGGTTGACCATACCTAAAATTTAGAACGAAGGAGGGGGAGAGTTTCTCATTGAAAAAAATTCTTACTCTCAAAAACATTGATTCATATCTACAACAAGGTTGCTTCAAAACTAAATTAGGCTCACAAATTAATCTTAAATTTCCCCATGGCTTTCTCAATACAAACACATACTACTTAACTTATCTTCCAAGTGTTCGTCAACAATCAATGCTATTTAACTCCCACTATAGTCCTCTGAATTTCTCTCTGTGCTTCATCATCGACAACAATGGCTAATGCGCAGCAGCAGCATCAACGACAAAAACAACATCTATTTGGATCAATTTCAAAATCTGTAAATACCCATTTGCATTTAAATCATGTCTATCTTGTTCTTTTATTTGTTATTGGGTTATCTCTTGGAATTGTGATAACTTTATTTCTCAAAGACTTCTTATTCACCATGGCAATAGCGCCATTTGCTTCAACAAACACTACTAGCGTTTCACTGGAAGCACAAAGATTCATCAAGCACAACATGAGTGATGATGAGTTGTCTCGGAAAGCATCGTCAATGGTTCAAAGTAAAAATACTGTTGTAGCAAAAGTTGCTTTCATGTTCTTGACGAAAGGGCCATTGCCATTGGCTCCATTGTGGGAGAAATTTTTTGCCGGGCATGAAGGGTTTTATTCAATTTATGTGCACTCACATCCTTCTTACAACGAAACAATTCCCGAAAGTTCTGTTTTCTACGGCAGAAGAATCCCCAGCCAGGTAAAATTCTTTAATCGAAGTCAATTATCACTTTTTAAATTTCATTTTCATATATTCATAATCATATCATGTAATATATGATTCAAAACTGTGCACGAATGAAAGGGATTTTTTAGATTGATCAGGACTCACTTATATATACTGCAAGCTCAAAATTATCTGAATGCTAAATTGTTAAAATTTTGACATGTTATGTCTGTGTGTATTTTCTACAGCCAGTTTTTTGGGGCACGGCAACTATGATTGATGCTGAAAGGCGACTCCTAGCGAATGCCCTCCTTGACATCTCCAATCAAAGATTTGTGCTTCTTTCTGAATCTTGCATACCATTATTCAACTTCGCAACAATTTACAAGTATCTTATCAACTCAAATCTAAGCTTTTTAGGTTCATTTGATGACCCAAGAAAGCCAGGCCGTGGTCGATACAACCCAAAAATGTCACCTTCAATTAACATAACAGACTGGAGAAAAGGGTCTCAATGGTTTGAAGTGCACCGTGACCTAGCCCTGCACATTGTCTCCGACACCAAATATTATAGAATTTTCAAAACACACTGCCTCCCACCTTGCTACACCGATGAACATTACATCCCAACTTTGGTGAATATACTTTACCCGGAGCTAAATTCGAATCGGAGTATTACGTGGGTCGATTGGTCGAGAGGCGGACCGCATCCGGCGAAATTCGGATGGAATCAGATTACGGATGAATTTCTGAATCAGATTCGGTATGGATCAAAATGTTTGTATAATGGTAATACTATTACTTCAGTGTGTAATCTCTTTGCTAGAAAGTTTTTGCCTAACGCATTGGAGCCTTTGTTACGGATTTGTCCCTTGTTACTTGGTTTCAATCCTTAGAAATTTGTGGACCATTTTTCCTATACATGTATACCAATGTTCTTGAGTATATATCATGTCTTGTTTACGTTTATCAGCTATTGTTTATCTTGTCACTAGCATTGAATGTGAGCAGTTTTTACGTAAATAACATGGTTTCAATCCTTATTTTCTTTGAATTTTTTTTTCTTGTCAACACGAATTTGCCAGACCTTGAACGGGCAATATTACATCATGATGTATCTGGTTAGAGAAAGTTTTTCAGAATTGTGTGTGACAGGACTTCTGGCAATTTTTTCAGCTTTTGATATTTGGCATTCCTTCCTTTCTCAATACATTTTTGCTTATCAAGATTTTTTTTTTTTTTTTTCGGAATATCGTCAAGATACTTTTATTTAGTGAAAAAAAAATCTAAAAAAGTCTTCATCATTTGATTTGATCTCATTGACTTGTCCACGGTAACATTTTCCCAGATCCATCCTGGATTTTTATATTCAATATTTAAACTTCAGGGAAAAAAAAAACACTCGTGGAAGAATGGGGGGAGATGCCTTTGATAAAATGGTAAATTTTAATTTATCTTTATTTAGAGTAATAATTTTCAAGTTATGTGTAAATTTTTTTTAAATATTAATTAACTCTTAAAGTTTTAGAAACATTATTTAAATGAAGTTGTTTTAACCAAATTTTTGTTAAGATTTGATTCGAACTATTTAAGTGATAGTTCTAACGGATCAAGGTCAAATCTAATTAAAAGAAATAAAATTTGTATTTTGGGGAAAATTGGGCTAAGTTTGAGTTCGGGTGTATATTTTTGTCGTTCGAGGTAAAAGGTATAGTTGTGGTGGTTTGGGAAGTGAGCTGAGATAATTTGAGAGCTGAGCAGATCTTGTGGGAGTTAATTTAGAGAGCTAATATGATGAGTTAAAAAGAGTATAGGGAGCAGCTCTGGCAACTCAAGGATAGCTTTAGAGAGCTTACCTTAGTGTGCTTTACGATATGAGCACCAAAATCATCATAATATGCATAAAAGTAAATAACATACAATATTTTACGTGGTTCAACCCTTTGGCTTACATTTACATGAGTAATCATCTCTAACCCACTATGTATGTGAAGTATTATATGATTTTCATTGCAATATCAACAAAACCTTATTAAAGGTTGGTGATAATGAATAATAACATGAGAGAGACACAGGTCTTATAAAGATTGAAAAGTTTTTAAGAGAATAAAAAAGGAAAAGCTTATTTGATATATGAGATGGCCAAAATCTTCCATAGAAGTGTAAAATGGAGGATGAGGAAGATGAAGCAACCTCTCAAGAAATCAAATCAAGAAAAATCTCTCCTTATCTTGTATTTTGAGCTAAATTTACAGGATAGGTGCCATAGGGACATTTCCATCTTTTTGGCCAAATGAAGTTTTTTTATTAGTGCTCCTTCCTCCTCAAGTGGGGCTATTTTCATCCTTTTATTATTCACTTTAGGTGACTAAATAAGTTTGGTGAGCAAGTCATTTCTTTATCCCTATGTGGTCCTTGGTCTTTGCCACATGGCAAAAGTTGGTGCAGTAGTCCCTTTACTTCTTAAGGGACTAGTAGAGGACAACTGACGTGGTCACTTCTTGTTGTTTTGCTTAAAGAATTTTTATTTTTATTGGCTCCTCATTCTTAGCCAAAACAAAAGATGTTTTATTCTTTCTTATAATAGCATGCAATGTGTTCATGTGCTGCTATAACCATCAAAATTTGAGTTTCAATAAACCCCTTAATACAAAGTATATTTATTGAAACTTTCATTTTCCTTAGAAAGCTTATCTCTTAATATTTGAGAGCCTTATTGTCATTCAATCAAATAAGCTGACTTTACTTTGCTGACTTTCTTTATCATGTGTCATCGAGTCATTAGTTCATAACAGCAATCAAATTTCTCCTGAAAGAGAGGTCAATTGATATTTTGAGAACATTAGAAATTAAATTGAAAATTATTTTTTCTAAGGGAGGTAAATTTTAGTTTCTAATCAAAATTGCCTTTTACATAATAATGTTTTAGGATAAACACAACACCATCGCACAATCAAATCACATTTTTAATTGTAGACATAGACAAAAACCCACTTGCTTTAAATCAATTATTCCCTTGAAACTCGCAATAGTGAAAAAAATTAATGCATCATTCAATGAGTGTAGAGAAAACAACTTTGATGTTAATGGTCATTGACATGTTACGGATTTTGTAAGCGGGTCCGACTATGTTACGGATTTTGTAGCTAACAGTGAAGCTACTCTGACTCGGTGGACCAGACGCCATAAATCTAATGGTTGGAATACTATGCATGCTATTAAACTGAGGGAGACAGTAACCGGCTAATAGCCTAATATGTTGAAATTCATATTTCTTCTCTGTGGCCTGCGGTCCCAGCAGGCCCAAAAAATAAACATATATTTATATAAGCTATATTTATATTTTGAGCCAAAGATATTGAGAGTGTTGTACTTTGTCCCCGATAAAGTTAAATGTTTTACATTTACCCCCTAGTTTTATGAAGTAATTTTCAGAGTTTGGCACTTAAACTTCACTTCTTTGACAGTTGGGCTCCCAAGAACTCCAATTTTGTCTCTGCTCTTGAACCTCAAATTCATATTTGAACCCCAGTTCAAAAATTAAAATTAATTAATTTAACAAATGTTCATTTCCCTTTATTTGATATTCCAATTAAGTAATTAATATTGCTTAATAACAATTCACACCCTATTTATCACAATTCACTTCCAAATATTCAGCATCTGTAAGATGCTTCAAATGTTCATGTTCCGAGTGCCCCTTTAATATAAATTGATTTCAAAAGTAAAACTTACCCATATTATTAATAACAATTGTGTTACATTGTAAAAAAATGAATTACCTGTAATAATAATAAAATAACAACAGCAACAATAATAATAACAATACTAATAATAATAATAGTGATTGTAGCGGTAGTGATGAACTATACTTTTATAATAATAACAGTAGTAAAAATAAACCATACTTATTGCACCATTTTTAATTGGACACAAAGCAAACTTTTGTTACTCATTTTATTGTAAGCCAACTCTTCGTCTCTTGTAACGAAGCAATCATCACCAAATTGCAACCTACAATTTACCTCTTTTGCTGGTCATCGTATCCCACCTCCGTGTGTCAACATTTGAGTAACGATCCCGTCAAAACACTAGTTGTTAGTTACAGAATCCGTAACGTAGTACGGAGCCTCGTAAAAGCAAAGCCAGATCCACCGAAATATCAAAACTTGTTGGTACATAATATGATATTGTCGTGGACTACACTGGCTATGATTCAAATTATATTAGAGTTGGGTGGTATTACGATTCATTTGTGGTCTTAAAGCTTAATGTTTAGAATAGGTCAACAAATCAAGAGGGGTAACGTGTTGTCAGTGCCGATGGCTGTTCTCATTAACCTAATCTAGATTAATTGGACGACTGAAGCACCCAAAAAGACGGTAGAATTATAGAGGGATGTGCGTAACTTGTATAATTTGAATGCTAGAAGATGTGACTTGCAGAATTTAATGAAGGAGTGAAACTTGTTTTGCTTGTTTAATGAAAAAAAAGTACGATTAACTTGGAACATGTACCGTGCGATTGATTGTACGAGTGAAATACATGACCTTTCGTATAGATTACAATCTCCAAGTGTGCTGATAATCGACAGTTGATAACTGGAAGTTGAAATGCATTTTGCATTTCTTGATGGAGTGTATTTGCACCACCAACCAAACTCGTATTTATTACAAATAGCGCATCTAGTAAATTATATGATACATCTAGACTCATTCATGCAATACGAATTGAAGACAAGCGCATGACCCGAAATTTGTCTCACATTTTTCACTTGCTTATTATCGTTATGCCCTTTTAATTTCTGCTCTCATATATATAATATTTGGATATTTCGCAGCTAGAGACCCACAACAATATATTTGACCGACGATGTAATTAGTGAGCTAGTCATCAAATAAGAAACTCCGAGATTAGCCGTGTCCAGCGAATCCAAGAGCAAAATGGCCCAGGTATCGAAATATGATTTAACCCAATGTAACGTCGAGAATAACCAACCCTCATAATTCCAAATTTCCAAAACCAAACTCCGACTCCAGCAGGTGTTTGATATTTCATTTTCCACAATTCCTTTTGTCTTTTTCATCGCCGTCACACACTTGGAAGTACTCCCAAGATTCTCCAGCTCACTCCACTCGTTCCCTCAGCCGGCACATACAGACTTACTCTCTCTCTTTCCCTTCTTCTTCTCGGTCAAAATCGCCGGCGATGGGCGACGATTATCTGCAACTCTTCGTGGACGAGACCACCTTCTACAACCGCATTGTGTTGGTCAACTTGTTGCCCTCCAAATGGTGGGACCCTCTTCCCCACGTTTTGCAGACGTGGCTTCGTAACTACATTGCCGGAACTCTTCTCTACTTAGTTTCTGGCCTCTTGTGGTGCTTCTATATCTACTACTTGAAACGCAACGTTTATGTCCCTAAAGGTAACGCACTTTTTATTATTACTTTATTTTATTCGCGTGTGTTGTTAATGCTTTTCAGATTGATTTATGAGATGGGTTTAGTTTCTTTGGCAGTTTTATTAATCTGGGTTTTTCTGGCATGCATATTTGGTTTCAGATGAGTTTCTTCATAATCTTGAATCTTTTGATCAGCTGGGTCGATTGATGAAACACGTTATGGTTTATTTCCGTAGCTTCGATCTTCGTTCATATTGTCTTGATCGGTTGCTCTTTTTGTTGTTTGAGCGTTGTATTCTTATAAATTGTTTGAATTAGTGATCTTCTTTTTTCCCCCCTTTTTTCAATTGGATTTATGTTGTTATTGTTGTAGATTCACTGCTAGTAAAATTAATATATGGCAGCATGATCTCATGAATCATAGCATAGACGAAATTTGCCCACATTTAGAGCTTATATATCACTCCTTTTTGGTATTAATGACATGAGTATATATTTTTATCTAGATTGATGCAACTTTTGGCAGTTGCTGACCCTTTGAAAGATTTTTTTTCTTAAATTGTTATATTTTTGGCCATGTAAATCATGCAATATTTATGAAATTGACGCATGTGATTGTTGTTCAATGCGTATGATTTCATAGAGTATTGCTTCTTCATGGGTCTAAGATCACATTATTGTTTTATTCCCTGGACAACATTCTCATTGCAGATGACGTCCCTACTAGAAAAGCTATGCTGTTGCAGATATTTGTTGCTATGAAGGCGATGCCATGGTACTGTGGCCTTCCAACTCTTTCTGAGTACATGGTTGAAAATGGCTGGACAAAGTGTTTCGCCAGAATAAGTGACATTGGTTGGGTTGCTTACCTGGTCTATTTGATTATTTATCTTGTGCTTGTCGAGTTTGGGATTTACTGGATGCACAGAGAATTGCATGACATAAAGTTTCTTTATAAGCATCTTCATGCAACCCATCATATATACAACAAGCAGAATACCCTTTCTCCATTTGCTGGTATGTTTTAAGTCTACTCTCTTTGATTTCTGTAATTTATATAGCTGATAAAAATTCAACTTTTCTTTTTAGCCTTTTGATTAAGAGGCTGACTGCAAACTAGGAAATATGGTCATATCTTGCCTTTGCTTTCTACTTGGAATGAGCCTTCATCTAATGGAATAAATCATATCTGCGTAGTGTTAGGGTAAAATTTGTCACCTTACCATTGGAATCAGGTTGGCCATCACTTAACCTCCTTTATTCTCTCTGTTGTCTCCTTACCATTCTGCAAATTTTCTTGCAGTTCTGTGTCTCTGAAATTGGTCCTATGAATTGAAATAAATATCATCTTCTGAAATTAATGATTGAAAGATGGGGTTGTTTGATGGCATGTGTAAATTTGCAACATTTATTTGTTTATGTCAAGTAAAACTTATTATTTCTTTTTTCTTCTGTACAAACTATCACACCCACTTTTTCCTGCTGTTTTGTTTCAAATGATATAATTTTGGATCTGACATTATCATTCTATGGAGTTCAAAATAGAATTTGCATATTGTACTTCTGCTGTTCTGCTGAGATGGCCTAATACACAGATAACTCTATTTCAGTAAATGAAACCTATGTTGGTTGATTACTGAAATAAGGTCTAAGATAAGAACAATGCAAAGCTAGTAACAGAAGCAAGATGGTTATGGCTGAAATTTATTTCTTACTGGCAGTTTTAAATTCTGATGCAGATCAATCTTCTTAGCCCATTTGTAATTAACGCGTTTGGCTGCCTCCGTTGTTCTGTGGTTACTTTGATTTACTCTAATTGTTTGGCTAGCAATTGAAATATTTCTCCCTGATGGCTTTTCAGTGCACTTTTTATTCCCCATGAGATTTTATTTGCATTTTTATCTAGCTTATTGAACTGGTGACTGGAAAGTGTTTCTTTATTTCAGGTTTGGCATTTCACCCTCTGGATGGTATACTGCAGGCCGTTCCACATGTTATAGCACTGTTCGTAGTGCCAACCCATTATACCACACATTTAGGGCTCTTATTCCTTGAGGCCATATGGACGACAAACATTCATGATTGCATCCATGGCAAGCTATGGCCTTGGATGGGTGCTGGCTATCACACTATTCATCACACCACGTACCGACATAATTATGGTCATTATACTATATGGATGGACTGGATGCTTGGAACTCTTCATGATCCAGCTGATGATGACTGGGGAAAGACGAAATGATGAACCTTGGCTCTTATCTTAGAAAAATCCGACTGTGTTTTTTTCTTTTTTGGTTGTTCTTGCAGTTTGGTTGCGTTTACTCTCATGTTTGTGGTCTTTTGCTCGTAAATCTTGATTGTTAGTTTTAGTCCCTTGTTCATGGCTATGAAGCTGGTGTTAGAGAGGTAAAAAGCTTTCCGGGTGTTTAGTGCAGGTTTCTCTCCTTTAGTCCTCGTGATTGGTTCAGTTTTATAAGATGTATTGTACAAACTGTGGGGTATATTTTCAGTGAAACGTACTTTCCTCCGATCTGAGCCATGTTATTTTTTTCAAACCAGGTTTTCAAAGAAAATGTGCTGCAAAAATGTACGATATGTATCTTTCATGTTTTCCTTCATTGTATCATCATAGTACAAGTGAGCTCTGCTGCTTGTCAGACTTGTCACTTTTATCATATAGTGTTTGGCTTACAAAGCTTATTGGATGATGGGTTGGAAATACAATTTGCAATTACCCAGATAACGCTGCCATTGCCTGGCCTGCCCTCTGCAAAATCAGATTCTTTAACATTGGGTTTCAATGAATGGTTTTGTAAATCTATCTTAGAATCACGAACATTCCTTGGAGATAAGGGAGAATTGCGTGGGATATGCCCCGTTTTCCTGAAAATACTCAAAATATGCCTTTAATTGTTACATTCTTTAATTATAGACATACATATTTTAAAAAATCAAGGAAAGTATGAAAATATCCTTAATTAAATCTTCACAAAATTGAGCTGATATCTTAAATCTTAAAGTCAAGCAAAGTTGGTGGCGAGTAGAGGATTTTCAACTTCAAATGAACTACAATGATTAAGTCACTTGAAAAAAATTCTCAATTTCTTTAATAAAATTGAGTATACTCGACCTCAATTGAATCATGGATAATTGAGTCCCCTGAAAAATTCTTAACTTCTTTAATGAAGTTGGGTAAACTCGACTTTAGTTGAACCACGACTAATTAAGTCTCCAGAAAGTTCTCAACTTCTTTCATAGAAGCCGAGTACGAGTTGAGTATACTAGACTTCAGTTGAATTACGATCAATTAAAACTTTTGAAAAATTTGAGACTCTTTTATTCAAATCAGGTAAAGTATTGAGTATACTCAACTTTAGCTATATCAATAAATAATTATCTTCCAAGATATACAATAACCATTAAAAAATAATAGTATCTACGATAACTATAAATTATCCCACAAATATTAAATACAATGTCATTTCATAATAAGTAGGAACGTCATCATTATGTATTTTCACTATGGAAATCTTTATACAAAGACTAAGGATAGTCTTTCATTTGCTCCAAACACTCAAGCCATGGGCCAAAAACTCTAAGATGTCGCCCCTTAAAAGCAACGTATCATCTATAATTCTCCATCAAACCTTGTATAGATAATAATTTTGAATTTAGTACATGTTTAAACAATGTTAAGGAAATAAATGAAAATTATCCCATCCATTGGTTTATGGATAGGTAGCAATAGATTAAATTTTAGAATCATACTAGTTGTATTTAAAAGATTTACTTCACTTATTCAAATAACTTAAAATAGTTAATGCTCAATTTGTTCAAAAGATTTACTTGGTTTTTACTCGATTTGTTCAAAAGACTTACTCGACTTAATACTCGATATATTTAAAAGATTTACTTGACCCTTGCTTGACGTGATCAAAACACTTTTTTGACTTCATTAACCAACTTAAAATAATTAATACTCGACTCTTACTCGATGTTTCCAAAAGACTTAAAATTAATACTTGGGTTATTCAATAGACTTACTTGACCAATACTCAACTTATTCATAAGCCTACACAACTCTTCTTTTATTGTTTAGAAACTTGTTCTACTAATTATCCTATACTACTCTGATTAATTACTTGACTTACACTTTACTACTAAGCTTACTATTACTCAGCGTATTTCTCGAATTCCTACATGTCGTACATCATAACTTACTTGATTCACTTCAATTTTTGTTACACTAGATACTCGACTTACTAGACTTCTTATTCGACAAAATACTTGACTTAATCAACTGCTTTACTCACTTCTTGCTCGACTAAATACTTGACTTATTCTTGGAATCATTTTTCAATATTACCCAAAACTTAAATTGAATATTTTGATCTTAAATCCTTATATTTTATGTAATAGTGTGTGTGTGCAAGCATTAAAATAAAATAATATACTATTATAAACTCATAAATGATTAGCAAATATACTTGTAATGAAATCAAATCAAACCTTAAGCATACAATTATACAAAATGTTTATATTGCAAACATACCTTATCTGTCACTTAGCAATACACCAATAAGGTTGTTTTTGAAGAGTTTATGCTTATAAAAAACCTTTGTATTGAAGGTAAGAGATGAAATGGTGGGAGATAAGAAAACCTGCGAGAGGAAGAATGAAATGATGATGTGTGAGAAAATGTGAAATGGTGAGGTGGGGAAATGTAGATAGATGGTTCTTTAAGGGTATTTGTAATACCCACATACTTTAGTTTTTTTTATGTTATATGATTTTTTTCAAGTAATTTTTATTTTTCAATATTATTTTTGCGTTAGTTTATTTTTGAAAATTAAAATTTGATTTGAGGAAGTTTAGTAACCTCCCATTATCCGATTTGTACTCAACTTCCCCCACTTCTATAACCATCATTAACTCCCCTTTATATGGAACTAAAATATTTTTTTTCCTTTCTTTTTGTTGGATTATATGTCATTCACTTTCATACTTCAAATTCCCTTAAGAAGCTTAAGCATTTTGTACTTTATTTAATTTTGGTAAGTGAATTCTTTTAATAGTTTTAGATATCTAAGAAACTTCTGAAAGGTCCTTTACTGATTTTATTTCTTTTATGATTGATGTGTTTTGGGTATAATTTTTTTTAAAAAAAATTGTTAATCTCATGTTAAACTTCGATCAATTTAATTCTCATGGATTTTAACATTGAATAAGCGACTTCAGAATTTGAATGAAGTTGGAAGAAAATCTGTCTGGTTGCTGTCATTCTTGACCTTCAAGTAATGGTAATTTTATAACTTCAGATTTATGAAGGAGAAAATTCTGAATTTTGGATATAGTTAAATAAACATGTGGAAAAGTATCTCTATAAATTTTTATAATTTTTGGTGGTGTTTTAGGTTGCTGAATTGTTGAGATAAATCGCATTGTTTACTGAAGGAACATCCTGACAGAACTGACCATTGAATGTTTAAAAATTCATAACTCTGAATAGATGAGGAATAAAATTCTGAATTTTGGATATACCTAAATATATATATATGGAAAAGTCTCTCTGTAAATTTTCATAATTTTTGGTGATATATTGGATTGCTAAATTGTTGAAACAATCCGCTTTATTTACTGAAGGATGATTTTGACAGAACTGACCTTTGAGCATTTGAAAATTTATAACTCTGAATATATTTGGAATAAAATTCTGAAATTTTGGAGTATCGTACTAGACATCTGTAGCTTTGAAATGGTGTAAAGTTTATGAATTTTGAAGTTCATTTTCGCTTTCAAACATTTTGTGAAATTTCGCTCAGATACTGGCAGACTGAGAATTGGAGATTGAGTTCGCTACATTCCTAGAATTAGATCTTTTAATCTATTAAGTAATAAATTCGGAAGTTTGAGTATTAATTAGTTCACTTGTGGAGACAATATTCTGGAAAATATTAGAATTGTTTAAGATCCTTAAGCATGTGAATTATATTTTGGTTGTTGACTTTTGTGCAGAATTTTGGTAATTCATTTGTGATAAGGATTTTAGTTAAAGTTCTAATTTATTCTATATGAATTTAATAATAAATCAGCATAAGTTTCAATTTAGGATGTGTTGGTGATGACTCGGATTAGTAAGTGAAAAGTTAAAATTTACTTCGGATTCAAGTAAGTAGACCCATTCATAATGAACTCTTTTGTTTTCTAATTTTTTTTTTCAAATTATGTTTTCTGTAATTAAGTTTTCTATTCTGTTTGTGCAACTAAATAAATGTTTAAATAGTCTTCGCTCAAGTTTAGACAACTTTGAATAAAAGCTTGCAATTTATGAGTATGAGCTATATGGAGGCCATCTCTTGAGGGCGAATGTGCCCCGAAATGCCATGTACTGGTCACTATATAAGATTGAAGTTTCTGTCTAACGGATATAATTTCAATGTTTTGGCTCAATGTTGATAGTTATTTACTGGTACGATATGTTCTGTTTTGGCTGGGAGAAACGGTGACTTTCACTAGTGAAATTTTATTTAGTTGCGCAAATTATGTGACATGATTTATACCAAGTTATCGTAGGTGCAAGTGACACTATTTGACATGAGCCTCCTTTATGATATCTGATGATATGATATATGTTCCGATTTGTTTTGACATGTTATATGTTTTCCAATATGTGTTGATATGATAAATGTTTTTTCAATTTGAATTTAGTTCGAACTGTTCAATTTGAATTTGTTTTAAGCAAAATAATGCTTAGCAATTTTCTATACAATGGTTCATGTGTTTGTCTTGAACTTAAATGCTAAATTGAATGTTTGAAAATATTGAGTAAAGATACCGATATGTTTTTTTTTATGTATGTTTCTACTTAGAGTATGATAACTCACCCTCTGTCAATTTCATTTTTCAAATGAAAGTGAGTAAAAGCCAAGTTTTGAAAGTCTGATGTGAAGCTCTGCTTTTATTTCTTGTGCATTGTTTGAAAACTCCTGTGTTTAGTTATTTGTATAAATGATGTGTATTACTGGAGATAAACTCTTTGTATTGGTTATTTGACTAATGTTGAGTATCAATAAAGATGAACATGAACTCATGTGTTGGTTTATTAGTTAAAATTTATGTATCAGTGGTAATAAATTCTTGTGTTAGAATATTTGCTGTATGTTCAAGAAATTCTTTAAGGTTAGTTTTACTTCCATTGCGAAATTGATTTTCTGGTTATGAGATATGGAGGCTTAATTAAATGTTTCGGAAGATAATAACATTAGGTAATGAGAAAATTTGATGATGAACTGCTCAATATTAGTTTGCAATGGAACAATATTTTTTTGACTTTTTCCTTCTCAGAGCATAAGTATGTAAAGGTTATAAGTTTGCTAAATTCAAATAAAAAACCTTGAAGATAAGACCAAATAACAATATGTTATTGTAACCACTTGGCCTTTAGTCGTGGCCGGGCTGTTGCCCTCACTTCTTCAATTATAACAAATAATTAATTGGAGATAGTCTTTTTCTTTATTAGTGTGAGTAGACAATGCTTTAAAAGAACTTATGTATAATTAAGTGGCTTTATAAAAATTTAGAAGAACTTATGTATAATTAAGTGGCTTTATAAAAATTTATGTAAACTAGTCTCAATAATAGTCCGATCAGAATATCGAATAGAATATCAATAATAGTTTCAAAGTATAAATATAATTGAGTAGAGATAACTTCTCATTTACTAACGTGAGTAGAGTAAATCTTTCTTTGAATATTAGTAAAGGTAAAAATCTGCATGTCTTTCTAAGAACTTATGCAAACTAGTCGTAATAATAATCTAATTGTAAATATCATTAATAATAGTCACTGTAATAGTCTAATTATAAATATTAGTAATAATCTCATGTGAATATACTTAATAGTCCTATGTAAATATAATTAAGTTGAGATAATCTTCTTTCTTATTAATATCAATGGAGTAAACGTCTCTCAAATATTAATAAGAGTAAAAATTTAGATAAGATTTCATAAAAAATTATGTAAATTAGGATCAATAATACCTCAATTATAAATATCATAATAGTTTCATGTAAATATAATTGAGTAGACCGTGTTCTTTCCTACAAACGCCAGTGGAATAGACGTTTTTCGAATATTAGTAAGAATAAAAATTTAGATAATACTTCATAAGAACTTATGCAACTAGCTCTATTAATAATGAGATTATAAATGACGTCTTTCAAATATTAATTGTAAATGGCGTCTCTTGAATATTATTGAAAGTAAAAATTTAGACAATTCTTTATAAAAATTTATGTAAATTTATTTTAGTAATAATATAATTATAAATATTAATAATAATCTTATGTAAATATAAGTGATGGTAGATGGTAATAGTTAGGGTAAAAAAAAAAACAATGAGTTATTGTTGTAATAAAAAAAATAAATCCTATTATCTCAAAATTGATGCGAACAATTTTCTTCATTTACAATCTTTAACAAAGCAGAAGTTTGAAAAAAAAAATCCACATTGCATAGCCAGATATCACAAACAGACACTGAATATACTTTGTCAGTTGGACGTGAGATGAGATAAACAAATAACCAAACTCAAAGCTTTCTTTGAATTGTTGCAAGAAATTATTACACTAGCCACTCATGTCAGCCATTCTCTTTCTCTCTTCTTCTTCTTCTTCTTCTTCTCTGTTAAATTCTCTTCAATCCCACTCCTTTTCTGTAATTTGCTCCTCTTCAAACCCAAATCAAAACTCTCCCAAAACATTAAAACTCCCAGATATTAAATTATCACCAATTGCACCCATTAAAAAAATGCCCACAGCTCCATGGATGAGGTCTCCCATTGTTCTTCAACCAGATGAAATCATCAAACCTTCCAAACCCAAGACCAAAAAAAGCTTTAAGAAGACAGACAAGGGATTGACTGCTAAAGAAAGTGGTGTCAGAGGAAAGCAAGCAACGAAAAAGATTATTGAAAACATTGAAAAGCTTCAAAAAGATCAAATTTTGGATGAAACCCAGAAGAAGGATATGGACAAGTTTGAGTTTAGAGGGTGTTTTGAGGGGAATGGAAGTCATGAGGAGGATTTGAGGGGTGGTTTTAGCGAGAAAGTGCCGTGGTTGAGGGAGGAGAGGTTTGTGTTTAGGAGGATGAAGAAAGAGAGGGTGGTGACTAAAGCTGAGACGATGCTTGATGGGGAGCTGCTTGAGAGATTGAGAGATGAGGCTAGGAAGATGAGGAAGTGGGTGAAGGTGAAGAAAGCCGGTGTTACTGAGAGTGTTGTGTTTGAGATTAGGTTGGCTTGGAGAAGGAATGAGCTTGCTATGGTCAAGTTTGATGTTCCTTTGTGCCGGAATATGGATAGAGCAAGAGAAATTCTTGAGGTTTGGTTTTGTAACTTGTGTTGTTACTTGTGATTTTACATAACCATGTTCAAGTTCATAGATTGTTTGTTTTACCAATTAATTGAAAAATTTAATATAAGCATTTTGGAGGAGTGTCTGAATATTGATGACTCTACGACATGCACATAATGGATGGAACCTTGTACTTGTGCTGTAATTTGACTATTAGATGTACGGCGTAACTTAGCATATCTGGATTGTGGTTGAGTTCCAATTTGAGGAGATTTACTGTAGTTAAAATATTTTTTCTAATGCTCTTTTGTTGATAACGAAGTTTGTTAAGTAGTACTGCCAAAATAATATGAGTGAGAAATAATTTATAAGCATTAACTTCTTAATTTGTAGTAATTCAGATGTTTTTCCGAATCTACTATAACTGAATTTTCCTTTTCTTTTAAACAGCTGAAGACAGGAGGCTGGGTTATTTGGACTAAGAAAGATGCTCATGTTGTTTACAGAGGAGACGGTTCAAAATCTTCTGTGAAGACGTGTCCTCGCTCTGCTGGTGGCCAAGAAGCACCTTTGTCCAAATTGACTCATTTAGATTTAGAAAAGAAAGTCAATGTTTCTCAGATAAAATCAAATACCACTACGCCGGACCAAAAAAGGAGTTTAAAGGATGGAGAAGAGAATTCTTTTCCTACTAGCATCTTTATGGATAAAAATTTTAGAATAGATAAGTCTCTGTATGAGAGAGAAGGTGACCGATTGTTGGATGGCTTAGGACCTCGCTTTGTTGATTGGTGGATGTGGAAGCCATTGCCAGTAGATGGAGACTTACTTCCAGAAGTAGTTCCTGGATTTAAGCCTCCATTTAGGCTTTCTCCACCTGATGCGAGATCAAAGCTGACAGATGATGAATTGACATACTTGAGGAAGCTTGCTCATCCTTTACCTACTCATTTTGTCCTTGGTATTGCCCTGCCTGCCTATTTTAGTAATCTATGTGGCACATAACCATAACCTTATAAAGATTACCATAAAGTTCTCCATTTCGCATGATAGATACTAGGTTATGCACATTTGATTTTGTTTGTTCACATACCTTTGTCTAGCCAAGTTTCTTGATTCAATCTATTCTTATTTTCTGAAGGGAGGAACAGGGGACTTCAAGGCTTAGCTACTGCTATCTTAAAATTGTGGGAGAAAAGTCCTGTAGCGAAAATTGCAGTAAAGTGGGGAATTCCAAATACTGACAATGAGCAAATGGCAAATGAACTTAAGGCGAGTTTGGGAGAATGGAAACCTGTTTAGCTTTCAATATATGAAGTCCATGAACTGTTGGTATTTACCATTTTATTACACTTTTCAAGGCTGAGCAAACCAATTTTCAGTCAGTTGGCTAGTTTCCCATATACACCCATAGTCATCATTAAGTGGCACTAGGTGCATATTAGTCGCCTGCACTCTGGACAAGGCTGCGCTTCTCCTCGCTGTCCTCCCATAAAAGTCATCTTGATTTAAGCACCACTGTTGCTGTTTTAATTTTTGGCTAGTTTCTTGCTTGAATCACCATAGTATTGCTATTATATCCCAACACCATCTGTATCAATTTTTGAGGTATTCTTGTGAAATGGGTGTACTGAGTGGCTGAAGCGTAGGCTGCCATGTCTCAAAAGCATCAGCCATGCTTGTCTGTGGCTCCTTGCATTTGATAGCATGCTTGTCATGCTATGTATGCTTGCATTATGCCTGTGATTTATTTCTGCAGAATTTTAAGTTTTCTGATGTTGATGTCTTATTAATGCAGTGCCTCACAGGGGGAGTACTGTTACTGCGCAATAAATTTCTTATAATACTGTACAGAGGTAAGGACTTTCTTCCTTGTGGAGTTGAAAACTTGATAGTTGAGAGAGAAAGGGAACTCCAAATATGCCAAAATCATGAAGAAGGTGCACGGCTGAAAGCAATTGAAACTTTTCGTTTACCTGATGAACAACTGGAAAAAACTAGCAAAGCTGGAACGTTATCAGAATTCCAGAATATCCAAACCGATTTTGGAGATCTAAAACTAGGTAATAGAGAGATTGAACTCCAGTTGGAAGCTGAAATAGAAGAATTAGAGAGGGAACTAAGAAAGCAAGAACGAAAGCTTTTCATTGTAAGATGACTATCTTCTTATTATTTGATGCACAACTGTTTGTCGAACAAAACTCACTATTGTTTTTGCAGCTTAACATCAAGATAGAGAAGTCAGCAAAACAGTTATCAAAGTTGAATTCTGCATGGAAACCCAGAGAGCAGGATCCAGACCTGGAGATGATTACCGAAGAGGAGAGACAATGTCTTCGTAAGATAGGAATGAAGATGAATAGTAACTTATTACTTGGTTAGGCAAAATTTCCCCCTCTATACATTTCAGTGTTCTTGTTAAGGAATTAGTGACTGGAGATATCATTATTCTTGGTCAGATATTTCAAGAAATATAGAGATCACTTATTGGTAACTTGAGTTTTAAATTTTTGCAATGGATTGACTCCACTTTCAATGGTGTTCTGTAAAATAGTTTTCATTTCTCACAGGGGATTCTGACCTGCTTTTACCTCATGGGCTTCATGCTTTAATTGATGTATAGTTTTAATCCAGGGGGTTGTTGATGCTAATTTTAATTGAGAAACTAGTGTTTCAAACACAAAGATTTCACACATGTTCTACCAGATATGCTATTGGTTGTAGCAAACAATCCTTGTTGCTTCTACAAACTAGTTCTTTGCAGCTGTGTGACCTATCTTTATGCTCACACTTCCTGTTTCAATTTTGGCTTCAGGCAGGCGTGGGGTCTTTGATGGTGTCATTGAAGGACTTCATCAGCACTGGAAGTACAAAGAAGTTGCCAAAGTGATTACCAAGCAGAAATTGTTTGCTCAAGTAATTTATACTGCAAAATCACTTGTAGCAGAAAGTGGTGGAATTCTTATTTCAGTGGAAAAGTTAAAGGAAGGTCATGCTATCATTATCTACCGTGGGCAAAATTACAGACGTCCTTTAAACTTGATGACTCAGAATCTGCTATCTAAAAGACAAGCATTAAGAAGATCTCTTGAGATGCAGAGACTTGGAGTAAGTAGAGCTCTTATTTTTCAGAACTTGGTGGTTGCTCAGTTTTACCTTAGCCCATTGAGCCTAATGGACTTCTTCTTTTCTTTCCCCCTTCCTTTTGTTTGGGGATGTGGTTCTTTGTTGTTACAGTCATTGAAGTTTTTTGCATACCAGAGACAGCAGGCCATCTCCAATTTTAAAATCAAACTTGTAAGCCTTAAATATTTTGTTCCATGCCTGAATCTTGGGTATTTCAGAACTAGTATGTGATGAGCTTGGTGAAGAGTTAATAAAGCAATTCCATCTGTTTCTTTCCCTTATCAATTATCCCAAACTGACATATCAAAATTATTCTCCGGCGTATGCACGTTTGGGTCAGGAACTTCCTTGTTGGTGAACTGTCATTTTTCAAGCCTTGATTCATTCTCTAGCTGATGACTTTTGCAGGCGGAGCTGCAGGAAACTAGGCAAAAGAATAAGATAATTATTGCACAAACAGACGTACGACATACTGACGCGTCTTAAATAGTCAATTAATTAATTGGGAAACGATGCAGATTTGCCAAAGAAGAGAAACTTCTTGCCCATCTGCCACCATATTGCTTGCTGAGCCAGGTAAACTTTTTCTTGTCTTATTCAGTTGTTTATGTATTGAGTTTTAGCATATATTTTCCCTTCATCACCTGATTCGCATTTACATGCTTTTTAGACATGAAGGAAACAATTGTGATGAGATGATGGAGTATGCATGACATTGCATTTGGGACATCTAATTTATGTGGTTCTATCCTAAAAATACAAGGTAGGGAACTTGTTTTATCCTATCGCTTGCTTAGCCAGGTAAACTCTTTTCTTGTCTTGTTCAGTTGTTTTGATATTGAGTGTTAGCATATATTTTCCCTTCATCATCTGATTCGAGTTTACATGTTTTCAGGTATGAAGGAAAAATTGTGATGAGATGATGGGGTATGCTTGACATTGCATTTGGGACATCCAATATTCCAATCTGTATGTTTTTTCTTTTGCCCTAAAATACAAGGTAGGGGAAATTCTCAATAGCTCATTATGGAATGCATTTTTTGCGTGCTGTTAAAATTCAAGTTTAGTTACATTTCACATATAACTTACTTCATGAAGGAGGATGTTGAAGACTGTTTGGCGTATCTTGTTGGCAAAGACAGCGAAGGCTTTGTGGAATTTACAAGTTTTCTATGCTACCTTCCAACATTTCCACAACCTTGGTCATTGATGGTCTGTCTGATGGATGGGTTTGAATGCACCACAAGCTGACCAAAATCATCTTTTTTGCCATCTCTTTCTCCTCTTCAGTTACAACCCCATCGAGTTCAAAATCATACTCTGTTTCAATTTGCTTGTAAATTGCATTGGGAAAATATTCACTGCTGCAAGATACTTTGACATCGGCATTCTTTCTTCCTATAACCATTTCATGAATCATCATCCCATAACTATAGACATCAGACTTGTGAGAAACTCCTCCAAAGTGTCTGCAAAATACCTCTGGTGCAATATATCCTGCAGTTCCTCTTGTGTCCAACATTGATATAAAACTCTCTTTCTTTTCTGTTTGTTTTGCCAGCCCAAAATCAGATATCTTGGGGCAGAAGTCTGCATCTAAAAGAATGTTGTGAGGTTTTATGTCAAGGTGCACAATCCTTATGTTACAACCTCGATGCAAGTACTCTAGTCCTCTGCAATGCCGACTGCAATTTGATACACTGTCCTCCATTCCAGTGTTCGCTTTCTCATTTGAAGATTCTTGATCATATATATGTGATCCAGAGAGCCATTAGGCATGAATTCAGATTAGAGCTCTTTTCTTCTTCTCGTAACAAAAGCCTAGAAATGGAACAATATTGACATGCGATGTTCTGCACAATGCTGGCCGCCTCATTGATGAATTCCTCTCATTATCCTTCAAATTCTTCATGACCTTCACTGCAACAAGACGGCCATCAGGTAATGTTCCTTTGTAAACATCAGCATAGCCTCCTTTGACCAAGTTTATCATTGAATGATTTTGTCATCCTCTTGATATCAGAATAGCTAAATCTTTTAGGTGCAAGAGATCTGTAATTCTAACAAAAGCTGCCTCCGCATTTTGATCGTGCCTAGTTTCCTTCTTCCAATATCGTCATACAGGTAGTGAGAATAATAGCAAGAGTTAATGTTGTCCCCACTACACTAGCTGCAATTCCTGTTATTCAAAGCATAGGAGCAGTCCAGTGTGCTTAAGAATGAATGATAAATTGTTGCTGTGGCCAGAGAAATAAAACAAGTTAGATGATGTATCGTATTACCTATGTAAATGTTCCTTCTCTTGTTGGAAGATAATCCTGCAGCATAACCAAATGTCAAAGTCAAAAGTCAAAAGTCTTTTGAGTGCGTAAAATAATGTCTTAAGTAGACCTACTCTGAATTTTAAAAGTCTAATATCAATCAATCAATTTGATCCTAAATTTGCCCTCCCTAATGATAGTGATATAATATAATAAGAAGGTAAGAACTGCCCTAAAACCTCTGCCCATACCTCTCTGCTCTTTGGGGGCCTGGTGAAGTTGAACATCCGGGTAAGTTGTCAAGTTGTTCATCTGGGCACAGGCAAATTCCTTCATTTGAAAGGACATGATAACTACAACTGCTGCAGTTCTTACACGATGAATTCAACTTCCATTTCAGCTCAAATCCTGTTTCAACGCTTCTTTCAAGCCTGCCAGGCTACTTTTTGCTGCTGAGAGGAAAGTTTCCGCTACCGGAATAGTAACACTAAAATTACAATCCGGAGATCCTGTCTGCATGAAGCCATTGACATAGTTGAGCCCGTTAATGTAGCAAACGGAGTTTCCGGACATTGTTGGGCAACCAGAAATCAAAGTAAGCATCTCATACCCATCAGCATAAGCAAAAAGTGTTGAATCGATGGTGAAGTTACGCTGTGGGCAGAATCCATCAAAGTACACTTGTTTTGCAATCCTGAGAAGTTGTTCTTTCTGATCGATATTTAAAACTCGGTACTTTATTTCACCAAGCACAAGGGTGGCTGTATCATTCTCACAATTAAGATTTAAGCTAGGATGGCCGCAGGTATACTCTCTCTTCACCTCCCGAAAATGGATAACTGGCTGTGATCTTCCCACAACGAAATGGAAGACTACAACTTCTTCGGAGACTATCCGAATCTGTTAAAGATGGATGAATCTCGACAACAATTACATATAGAAAGCATAGAAGAGAAAGAAGATTAGGAGACGGCAACAAAAGCCGAACCCATTTCTGGTGAAATTAAGTAGATCATATAGATTGGCAGGTGTGGGTGTAGGAAAGACGGAAAGAGCTTCATCAATTCTCAAGAAGAAAAATGCATGGAAAGCAGTAGAAGAAAACGAATATATTGATGTAGTTGACATCAATACTTTGTTTTAAGCTTTCGCACGCTTCCTTGTTTTTCAACATTCGTTTGACTATGATTGCAAGTTATAGTCTACGATGTTGAACGTAAATCATCCACAGACCATTTGTTTGGGAGATTTTTATTTGATGAATATTCAAAGTCAAGGAAGAGAGTACCTTGGCAGGGCCTGTGATCCAAAAGAGCTATTGACTCACTCTATCATTACCAGCTGGACATGTGTCGCCGGTTGCTTTTTTGACTCTTTAGCTTCCGACTGCTTCTCAATGTCAAGAGAAGCCATACTTGAATAGCATTTTCTAGTGAAATGGTGACATAATTAATTTCAAAAATATAGTCCTAGCAACAGGAGTTCTAGAAAGAAGCTACAAGTTTTCTGGGTAAATACTTGGTACTTTCCTTTAGTATGGCTATTTTACAACATCACTTAAATTACTTGAGTTGAAAGAATTCTGAGTGAAGCTTTAAATGAATCAAAGTTACAGAAATTTTTCTTGGTTATATTAATGTGAGGGAAGATTTTGTTCCATTCACATATAACTACCATCTTTTTATGTGAAATGCAACATTAGTAGCTGATCTGTGTGTATGTTGATAAGCCATTCGAGAGAATGTACCTTAAAACCTAATTAATCATCATCAGCCAACAAATTTTCTACCTGTTACAGTTACAGGTTTAATGGCATTTCTACATTTCACGCATTCTTACTCGATGCTGAATTCCTCCTCCGAAACAAGCTCCATTGGCAATGATGTTGAGAACACTGAATGGCTGCAAAGAAAGAAGGTTTTGGTGGATTTGCAAGTTTTCATGCTAAATTCCAACATCTCCAGAACCTTGTGCATTGAAGGTCTCTCAGATGGATTGTTTGAATGCACCACAAACTCACCAAGATCATCTTTTTGCAATCTTTTTCTCTCTTCTTCAGTGACAACCCCATCAAATTGAAAGTCATTGCCAGTTCAAGGCATTCATATATCAAATCGTGAAAAATATATTTCACTGGTGTCAGTCACTTCAGCATCAACTTTCTTTGTGCACCCAACCATTTCAATAATCATCATCCCATAATCTATAGACATCGGACTTGTGAGAAACTCCTCCAAATCTTCGGCTTGTATACTTCTGGTGCAATATGTCCCATGGTGCCTCTTGCATGCGGCATTGATATGGACTTATTCTTTTGGGCTTGTTTGGCAAGCCCAAAATGAGATATCCTTGGGCAAAAGTCTTCATCTAAAGAATGTTGTGAGGTTTAATGTCAAAATGCACAATCCTTACCTTACAACCCTTCGATGTAAATACCTAGTCTCGGCAATGCCGATGGCAATTTGATACATTGTTTTCCATTCCCGCTTGATATTCCGATCATTATGTAAATTTATCAAGCGATCCATTAGAAATGAATTCGTAGATTGGTGGAGCATTTTTTCTCTCATAACAAAACCCTAGAAATGTCACAATATTAACATGGGATGTTCTACTAATGCTGGCCACCTCATTGATGAATCTTCCACATACCTCTGAGTTCTTCAAGACCTTTACTGCTACAAGTTGACCATCAGGTAGTTCTCCTTTTGTAACTTCTCCATAGCCTCCTGACTGAGTTTGTCTCTGAATGATTTTGTTATCCTCTTAACATCATAATAACTGTATCGTTTTGGAGCAAGAGATTCGTGGTTCCTAATAAAAGCTTCCAATGCTTCGATCATCCTCATTGTTCTTTTTAATTAGGCCTTGGATTGCAATGAGAAGAACACCAACAGAATCAATTTAATGTACCCAGCACACTAGCCGCAATTCCTGCATTCAAAGGTACATCTATCCTTTATTCATCCCTGAAAAGCAATTGGTGAAAATGCTACTGCCAAAACAAAACAAAAATAGTTGTCAAATGTAGAAATTACCCAGATAAATCTTCCTTTTCTTGTTCAAGAATGATCCTGCAGCACAAAGCCACAAAGAAAGTGTCATCAGCTTATATGAATCTCTGGAGTGTCATAGGATAAATTTGTTGAATCTAAAATTTAAACTCGAATGAAAACTGCACTAAACTTGCAGTTTAGTTGTATACTTCTATAATCTATCAGGTGAAAACATCCGTATTTTGCAGAAGACTGACTCGTGTAGAGTAGTTAAATGACTGTTCATACATAATTTTATGTGTTGTTTGGCTCTCTTTGTCGGAAACCTTTGTCATCTCGACTCTTGTCATGATGGAAACATATGCAGTTAATTCTTTCTTGTAATTGTGTCATTTTTAACAGCAAGTGAAGTGTTCTGTAGAAGTTGCAGGCAATGCGAAGCCATAAAGAATTCTTAGCATCTTGCAATGAATTATGAATGAAG